>JASVER010000136.1:1971749-2035880 GCA_030449065.1 Oceanodroma leucorhoa | reverse complement strand
GGCAAGTTGAAGTCCCCCACGAGGACAAGGGCTAGCGATCGTTAGACTTTTGCCAGATGCTTATAGAGTGCTTCGTCTGCCTCTTCATCCTGGCTGGGTGGTCTATRACAGACTCCCAGCAGGATATCTGCCTCGCTGGCCTTCCCCCTCATCCTAACCCATAAGCACTCGACATGATCATCACAGTTGTTGAGCTCYGTACAATCGAAACACTCCCTAACATACAGAGCCACCCCACTGCCTCTCCTTCCTCRCCTGTCCCTTCTGAAGAGCTTGTAGCCATCCATTGCAGCACTCCAGTCATGAGAGTCGTCCCACCATGTTTCCGTGATGGYGACTAAGTCATAGCTATCCTGCTGCACAATGGCTTCCAGCTCCTCCTGTTTGCTGCCCATGCTACRTGCATTGGCGTAGAGGCACTTGAGCTGGGYTACCGATCTCACCCCCGACATCAGCATGCCACCCCTAGGCTCATCTCTAGAGAGCCTAGTTTTATCCCCTTCACCCTTCGAACCTAGTTTAAAGCCCTCTCAATGAGTCCCGCCAACTCATGTGTGAGAGTTCTTTTCCCCCTTTGGGACAGCTGAACTCCATCCGTCGCCAGCAGGCCCGGTGCCATGTAAACCTCCCCATGATCAAAAAAGCCAAAATTCCACCGACGGCACCAGCCTCTGAGCCATGTGTTAACCATGTGTGTTTTCCTGTTCCTTTCAGTGTTCTTCCCTGCCACTGACAGGATTGAGGAGAACACTACCTGTGCTCCTGATCCTGCAACCAACCTGCCCAGTGCCCTGAAGTCCCTTTTGATCACTTTGAYACTTCTCTCCGCAACCTCATCACTGCCAACCTGCATAACCRTCTGTGGGTAATRGTCAGAGGGCCTCACCAGACCAGGGAGTCTCCTAGTAAAGGTGGAAACCTAAAAATTTAAACTAGTTACACAACAAATCAATCTAAATATTTKAATTTACTGGTCAAGCATTTAGCAGTTAATTACATAGCTAGCCAGGACTTTTACAATTCATCCATGAATTCTGACATTGCTATATGGTTTTGGACCATATATAACAATTTGGGRAATGCTAAAAGGCATTTAAAATAATAACAGATACAAAAGTTCTTTTCAATTTACTTCTTTAAATATCTTTTCAGTAACAATTTCTTTCAAAGCCAGAAAAATACTACAAATTCTTAACAACTGCTCAAAAATCTTTATGCCTTATCTAAGACATTTCCTTAGCTTAAAAATTGGGGGTGGGGCGTGGGAGAGGGAGATTGAAAACACATCAGATTGCCAGAAATACTGCAAAGTTAGTAGCCTTTCATTTGTTATCTTATCTTGTTACAGGTATTTCTCATTTTATGCAATATTTCAGTTTAATTAATTACCTTCTATTAAATGCACRACAACATATTTATGACTATTCCTATTACCAGGCAACACATCTGTTGAGATACGCATATGACAACCCATACTATAAATTACTAAAATCAAGTCCAGCTTGACATTAGCAGATAAATTTGKTTTTTTCTGCAAGTTCCAGTAAATGTCTTTGGAACGCTGTGCCTCACAATTCCTTTCCACAGGGAYATAAGTGTATAGCAACACTGGCTTCAAATGAAAATACACTTTACATGTATATTTAATAAGGGTAGCTGTATTTTATTTAATACTTAAATTGTATTTTTAAAACCTACATAAGCAGAAATGTAAGAACACTGAAACAAAAGTATTCCATTTTAAGTTTCACAAAAATATATGGCTAGGTCTTTCTCAATGTTTTCGGAGAGTTATCACATCCTCAGTACCTTGACTGCAGTATGCCACAGGTGGTTTTTTTTCATGATAACATTGAAATGCATGTATATCCTACCTAAGGGGAAGGAAAACAAAAAAAAAACAAAAAAAAAAAGCTTTTCACATTAGCCTGTAGCTACTGGAAAGTTCATTCTTCTGTTTAAAGCAGTTCTGCATTTCTTTCAGACTTCTAGAATCATTTAGGTTGGAAAAGACCTTTAAGATCATCAAGTCCAACCCTTAACCTAACACTGCCAAGTCCACCACTAAACCATGTCCCGAAGCGCCACATCTACACGTCTTTTAAATATCTCCAGTGATGGTGACTCAACCACTTCCCTGGGCAGCCTGCTCCAGTGCTTGACAACCCTTTTGGTTGAAGAAATTTTCCCTAATCTCCTATCTACACCTCCCCTGGTGCAATTTGAGGACATTTCTTCCTGTCCTATCGCTTGTTACCTGAGAAACTGACACCCACCTCGCTACAACCTCCTTTCAGGTAGTTGTAGAGAGCAATGAGGTCTCCCCTCAGCCTCCTTTTCTCCAAGCTAAACAACCCCAGCTCCCTCAGCCRCTCCTCATAAGACTTGTGCTCTAGACCCTTCATCAGCTTTGTTGCCCTTTTTCAGACACTTGCTCTCTTAAGTTTTCTCAAAAATAACTTCTGAACTTAAATAATAAAGAGAAGACAAAGGGTTTGTTTTTCCTRCAAAAAATATCTAACTTCGAATCACATTTTAAAAAAAATAAAAAGAAAGAGAGAAGAAAGATACCTATCAGTACAAACTATATTCCATAATCCTAGATGTAATGGTGGGTTTATTTATAGGAAATATTCTGTCTGTGTGTGCAGTAAAAAGTAATATCTTTGTTGCTGTTTTTAACAAATGAAACATCATTACAACMATTTATACAGATTAGAAGTATTCAGTGGAAAAAGGGGCACATCAGATGTGGCTTAGTTTAAAAATACTTCAACTTCATTCTTTCATTTCTTAAATCATTTCAAGTTATTCTACAGGTGAGCAATACCTCTTTGGAAAATAAGAATAAGTCATTTCACAGGGATATTTTCCTAATAGCACTAACAGAAATTAAAAGAGCTACATGACAGTTCATTATTACCTTTAACTGTCTGGTTTTATGAGCTCTTTCAYAATTTTTGCCATCAAAACCACACAGGACACCAATAAAAGATTGGGAGAAGGAAGCAGTATGGATCCAGGAAAACCCAGAGTGTAATGTAACACATTCAGTGAAACTTCACAATTTGGAAACTGCTCCCTTCGGTACTAACCAATTGACTATTTTTATTTTGTGCAAAATTAGCTCTAAAAGCCCAGCTACAACATTCAAATCGTTCACYACCCCACCCCCCCAAATCTCTTAATTTGATCAGAACAGCAAACTAGAGGCTACAATATATAATTAGCTATGTAATCTACTGTGACTAAACCAGCTTTATTCCAGTCCATTCAAGTGTGGATAACCTGAAGAATCCTTTCTRTATTACATGTTATAGCTAAAATAACACTGATAAAGTAGTTTACAAAATACAGKTTTAGTGCTTTGTTATTCAACGAAACTAGGAAAGCATTCAAATTAYCCAGTATGTCATCATTACTTTAACATATTTTTGCAAAATAGTTATAAAATTGGAATGAACTGCTTCAGGATCCACGGATATAAGCATTTCTGTTTACCTAGACACACAGTAGTAGGTTTCTGAGGATTTATTGRAAGTTTCCTTTTTTTATGGCATAGTCTTAACATCAGACACTATCCTATACCAGAATCTCCGTGGGATGTTAGAGAAATACAGCCTACRCTTAGGTAGCAGGGGGCATGCGCAGGGAGGCATACATTCAAGTTTTATAAAAAACCTCTCCCATTTCCTAACATTTGAGCAACTACCATTCACAGTGACATTTCTTAACAGAAGTAAAATATCCTAGACACCAAGGTATAYCAAGAAAAATGGACCATGTGAGAACAAGTACAAATACAAAAGTTGATAACACAGTAAATTAGTCCTCCCCTTCATCAGCTTAACCATGAAAATCCTGAATCCTATCTCTCAGTCATAGCTCTCAACAGTTCTACAAAAGCATCTTCAAAACTAAACTAACATTACTGAGTACTACGAATTACAAATTCCATAAAGGTACTTCTCTCACAGCACATTTAATTCCTCCACATCCCAGCCCCTGGTAGTCCCTTTGTGTTTCAAGAGTTACTTGTTACTTGCTGTGAGGCAGAGAAAGAAATAATAAACTAGGCATCACTCTCCTTGTTAATGTCTTCTTGTGCTCTTCAAATTGCAGTCACTCTCTTCTCTCATGGACATTCCATGTTTAGTTTTCAATTGCCCAAAATGTCATCATCATCACGACAAAAAAACTCAACCTATTGAGGTGGTACCTATGCCACATGATCTTTCCAGCAAGTGGTTGCTCTTTTGTAGCACAGTAATGATGACAGCTAAGGAAGGAAGCAAATTTTAGACTGCATGTGCAAACAAATGCTGCTTTGAAGGCGAGAACCTTAAGTCTTTTTTGTGCAAGAGTGACATGGAATATAAGTTCAGAAAAAAACCCTGCATAAAATCCCTTTGTAAAAGTTTCAGCTTGTCTTGAAAGCATGCAGGATTCCCTATTTCTTTTTCCTCCTCAAAATTTGTTTCATAATTTCACTTCTAATAATCAGAAACCTTTAGTTTCCATTTTAAATATATTTGGAGCAAAATCTTGTCAAAATAATTCAAAGACTTCATCCCCTGAGAAACACCCTAAAAAACACATAATTACAACTCACAACAACAGCATTAATAATTCAGGTAAAGATCAGAACATCTGCACAAAAGAAGGCTCCACCTGTCAGTTAGCCATGTTGTCATTCTTTAAGTAAAAGAAATCAGTGTAAGACTCTTACCATCATTTTTTCAAACAGCGCTATAATTTCTCTTTCTGACAGGGGTTTTGGAGCAAAATCCTCCRTATCCATAGGTGTGGATGACCAATCTGTAGAATGTGACTGCTTCATACGTGGCAGAGGAGGTCTTTCCTTTTTACTTCCTGGAATTCTTATACTGGCAAATCTATCCAACTGAAAACAGAAAAGGTATAACATATCACRTACTGTTTCCATTCTGTGTAACCCTAATTAAGATGGGTATTTTTGGAAGCTAAACATCCTTGTTTTTCTGTGGTAACTTGCCTGTTATTTAACCGCCTTATTTTAAAGAGTTTTCCTAAAGATACATACAACGGTCATTTGCCTTAGCACTTGAGTTAACAGACCAGAATCCCATTACRTTATGGAGAAATCATGCAGAACATGAGAATTTTATGGAAAGTTTGGAGGAAAAGATATCTACAAAACCAATTTATGAAGAGTTCTTCCCAAYCATTACATGTAGAATATGAAAAAGCAGGCTTATTTACCAAAAGCATAGTTTTAAAATGTTTTTTGTTACTCTCAAACAGCTGTACTCCTGACATTGTAATAGAATACGCAGATATGCAAAGAAACTACTTTTTATTAAAAGACAAGTTAGCGTAACTAAGACACTGTTCTGTTGTCATGGTTTAACCCCAGCCAGCAACTAAACACCACATAGCCACTTGCTCACCCCCCRCCTCCAGTAGGATGGGGGAAAGAATCGGGAGAGCACAAGTAGGAAAACTCACGGGTTGAGACAAAAACAGTTTAATAATTAAAATAAAATGAAGTAGAACAGTAATAATAATGATGATAACAACAATAATAGAATATACAAAGCAGGCAATGCACAATGCAACYGCTCACCCCCCACCGACCCACGCCCAGCCATTCCGAGATGCGAGAGTGCCCCCTTCCTGGACCACCCCTCCTAATTATATACTGAGCATGATGTTACATGGTGTGGAATACCCCATTGGCCAGCTGGGTCAACCACCCCGGCTATGTTCCCCACCACGACCTTCCCCTGCACAGGGCAGAGCATGGGAGACCTAGAAGTCCCCGGTGCCGTTAACTCTGTCCCAGCCAGAACCAGGACATCTATTTTTTATTTGGATTATGTTATCCAAAACTTAGTACCTTTCTGTGCTCCAATTATTTAGAAATTCATTTAGGAGAAGCATAAAAACCATCAGCTCTTTTATTAAAGAGGATTTATTAAGTAGGATACACTTATGGTTTCATGAATAATCCTTAGGACTTATAACCGACACAAGACAATCGCTCTGACTTTATCCCTTCAAAAGACAAAAATACTTCTTTGGAAAAGTGCTTTGGGTTGTGGGGTTTTTTTTACTGGTTAGATATCTATCAATTTTTCAGTAAAGACTTACTAAGTGAAATTTTAAACATTTTCATTGTTAGAGCCTATGTGTTTTAATGTATATGGGCAAGGACCAACAGAACACAAAAGCAGCTGACATACTCAATGAGATGTGCTAAATCTTAATCATCTTTGTAGCAGCCTTTTCAACAGATGTGAACAGCAATATTACACTTGTCAACACAGAAGAAAGTTACAGTAGCATTTGATGCATAAGAGATTTTGGACAAGATTTCAACCATATTAATAGACTTACATCTTTGAAATGCTATGCAAAAATATTCTGAGGCTTCAATATATCTTGAAGATAAGTATCTTGAGATATCACTTAATAAGTACAAAGTTACCAAACTAAATGACAAGTACAATTATTATAGTGTCTGTGGAATTAAGATCAGAGAAAGCAAAGAAAATTAGTAGCAAAAATTGGGTACAAGTGTTCCCCTATAGTCAGAGCAAGAATTGACATCCATGAAGAGAGGTTTAGAGGAAAAACAAAGAGACTTTAATTCTTCCTGTTCAAAATTGAAAAGGAACAGTTTTTGGAATCATAGAATCATAGAATCATTAAGGTTGAGTCCAACCAATAATGTAGAAAGAGATTGTAAACCTTCCACATACAGATGGTTGTAGAACATGCAAAAGCAGAAAATTAATATGGCATAAACATAAAAGAGCTCAGCATGGATGATGGGGCCCTTCAGTGTCACATCAAACCAGTAGGCAATGAGGAAAGCACACTCTACAGGAATAATTACATAGGCAAGACCCAGGAAGAAAGAGAATACAACAAAAGCAAAAGGGAGGGTAACATCATTGGAAGTGAAATTGAGAGTTATCAGTGGCAAAAACCATCTTGCATCTTGACCAGACAGCAATTTCCCTTCTTGTCTTTAAAAATCAGAAGTCTATGGCAAGCATGGGGGGAATGAAGCCAGATTGCAAACCGCAATGACTAGACTGGAATTTTAAAAAAAAATTGTATTATATGAGATTTTACTTCTCAAACAATGGCTTTCACTGAGCACTGATGAAATGCAGCACACCTGCTCCAAAGAATGAGTAAGCCAGTAGGTTCTCCATGCCTCACTGTTCACTATTAAAAAGTGCATAACCTAAGAAACAAACCATTGTATTTGAAGATTCTTCGTACACAGACTTGAAAGAGCGGTAGAGGGAAGACACTTYGGCTGAAATAACAGATTTCAGCCGATGGTTGAGTCAGCAGAGAATTGACTAAATTAGGTTTTAAGAGAGGTGTGCGCTACACTCCTTACACATCTCTCCTGAAAAATCTCAGCCCCTTCCTTACAGTCCATGTTCCCCAAGTGTCCCCTCTTCCTTCCACTGCTCCACAAAGCAGCAGCAATATCAGTTCTGGCCAGACAGAACCACCCCAGTGTCTGCCATGAAACACCCCATGCAGTCCCAGAGCTACTCTTGCTCCACTAGGAACAGRCAGGACCAGTTCAGGGTTGAGAGCCAGTTCATCCTTGAAAAAGGATATTTCACTTCTGTTCACTTGTTCACATTTTTAGTTTATGTTTTGTTTTTAAGCTCCTCTTGARTGTTAGACTCTATGGTAGATGTTTTGCAACATTACAGATTAGGCCATAACATTCATATTCCCCATATTCACCAAATCCTATACCACTTGTCCTAGAGGAGGGAAGCACACTCTTGGAAAACATTTGATCAAGCAGAATACCTAAGACAAAGTGAGATACTAGGATTATAAGCACATTTAAACATGTGTCAAATAAATTACTTTAAATAATTTAAAACAATGCAGCCTAAAAATAAGATTTCCATAGATTWAAAAAAAGGAAATTCACAAGACCTGCACAGCAGTACAGTGTGGGTATTCTACATGCACTTCTCTTTTGAATTATACATTGATAGTGCTTCAAAAAAGTTAATACCTCTCAATATTCCATACATGCGAATAATTTCATGGTCCACAGAAAGCACTATACAGAAAGAATAGAAATTTCATTGCTTGGTTGTAATGAAATCTACCACTGATGCTGATGGCGATCTAAGTGCATAGAGGAGGAAATGGCAAAAATATAGTTCAATAATCTTCAATGTTACATCAAAAACATTTTAAATCAGGCTAACCAATGGGGAATATCTAAAGTTAACTTTGATACGAAGCGTCACTACAGTTCAAAGCTGGTTTGACCTTCTATCTTTTCTAAAGATGTCTGACTTTTTTTTGTATTTATTTTACCAATAAATACATACAGACCCATACAGGAACAGTGCTTTAGGACAATAATTTTCTGAAAGGGACAAACTTTTCTCTTAAGGTCTTTGTTGGGCCAACATTAAAATTAACCAAAGAATAAACAGTGTTTCATATGRTCTTGATACAAAGTATTTCCACAGTAAAGTCTCTTCAGAATTCTCCAAACTAATACCTGTCTTGATGCACCGATGGAACTCAGAATAGATTATCCAGAGTTAAGAGTTCAAAGGCAATAAGGAGTGAGAACAAAATAAGAGTGCAATTAAATACTTCTCAGCACTCAAAAAAGCTAGCTAGAATTTTTTTAATACACTATACAAAAACATAACAGGGAATGTCTAACAAGTTCATTAATTCAAACAAAAATGTATTCCTATCATCATAGCACAGTGTTACCAAAGATAAGGAAAACTGTATTCCAGATACATAAACTAAAAAGAAACAATTTTAAAATGATTAAACACTGAGTACAAAAAGACTGCAGAAATATTGATTAAAAACTATTCTCTTCTAAATTCTAAAAAAAATGAACTGCCCATGTAACCACAATATAGGCTGCATAGTGGTCTTAAGTTTAAAAATCATGTGATATTGAAAGGAGAAGTGAAAGTAACTAAAAAGAAAAGTTAACTTTGGAAAGGAAAAAAGTTGAAGGTAGAAGAGTTTCTAGAAATAATGCAGATACAGCACTATTTTGTCAGCAAAAACTAACCGAGACAGTCCTAAATCTTTTTTGGTCAAAAGGCAGAGCTTTTGGCCTGGTTGGTTTTGGGGTTTTTCTTAAGGTGGGAGAAAAGAGAAAGAGAAGAGAAAAGATAAACAAAAATTAACTAGGACAGCAGAGAAGCTATTAAAGATATAATTCACTCATTCCTAAGACTAGATCCCCCAGCACGAAAGGCATGAGGAGTCTTTTCTCATAAACTTGAATTTAAAGCAATGTGTTGGTTTTGTATATTTTAGCTTTTATGTCTTTACGCCTCCTATCACCAGAGACTGGAACATCTATAAAGCCACGTACTTTATTCTGCCAGTTCGCATTCTCCACGAGACAAAAACAGCAAGGCAACTGAAACACAGCGAAAAGTAAACTATGGTCAACACATGAACGTGGATTACCATGAGACTGCTTTTCAGTAGCATTTTACATTTACCAGCCTGAAGATTCTCCCAGAGCCTTGGTAGAAACTCTATTATTGTGGCCCCCTCGCACTGTAGTAGAATTTAAAACTGTCTTACGGTAGTGTTTCTTCCACTGCTCTGCTCCGTCACAAAGCTCTGCGAAACCACAGCTTCAGAAGTACAGCAACCAAACCCTACTGACAACCTCTAGCAGCGTATGAGGTACAAAGCAAGATACTGTATCTACACAGTAACAGTGCTGACAGCATCTGCACAGGAAAAAGTTGTCTCAATAATCACTTGGCACACAAGACATGTGAGTGAATAATGAAGTTCTCACATGACTTTAAATATAAAAAATTGTGCACGCAGTGCCAAAAAGGTCTGAGCTGAGCTTTTTTATTACCAGTAGTACAACAAAATGGGATCACTTATTTAAAGGTGGTATTGTCAGAGCAATATTTAAATCCCATAGGGATTTAATTTCTCATGAATATTTTTAAACACAGCCACATTAAAGAAATTACTTGAAAGAAAGCAACTGATACAGTAGGACATATCAAAAGTTTTCTTCAATGCCCATTATCTGTGTGAAGGACAAAAGAAAAGGAGATGCATGCATAGGATCAAGACTAAAGGAAAGGACTCTTTTAAGGCTACGTGCTAAAAAGCCCATCTGCACACAAACAAAAGAGCACAGAAAGACAATGGTGGGTGATGAAATCCAAATGATACTTTCACCTGTCTCTTCCCAAACTCATCACAGGAACCATTAGCCCATCAAAGGCTTATCTCCACAAGCCCAGATGAACACAGAGGCACAATAGCAGGTGGGAGGAACCCAAATTATGGATGCAGAGGAAGGGACATGCTATCCTCGCTCCTTCCAAAGCTACCCCAGCAAAGCCTCTGCCCTACAGTCCAGGTCTGACACCCACCCCATTCGTCAACATGATCACCTCTCCAGAGCACCTTTCAGATTGAGGCATGTTACTGCTTAGGGGGTATAAAACACATTATGGGATGAAGGGGAAAAACATTTTGGGATTGTGCAAGACTTATTTTGCAGTGTGTAAGGGAAGATCCAAAGGCACGGAAAAGAATGGATCTCAGTGATTTGCAGAAGAACAAGCATGGGAAAATGATAAGATAAGGGGATAAATCGGGCCAGCTGTGTGTAAACAGTTTGCTAGTTGGTACACTCGTCTGGCCATGCCCTGTACCCAGCCAGCACATTCAGTCCTACCTTACTAAATTCTATTTCCAACTATTTTCCTGGCTGAGACGCTCTACTTTGTGTGCACATGTGTGTATGGGGGCCCATGTGTCAGCAACAGAATCAGACCATGAGTCAGARGGAACACAGATCAGCAACTGGAGAGACCAGAGTGAGTGAACTTAAGTACCAGCAACTTGAGTAGGACCTCAGTTGTGTCCATGGTGCCAGCGTCTAGAATGAGTGAGGGTAGTGAGCAAATGATCACTAGCAACTATCAAGCTGGACCAGACAGTGAGAAGGTGAAGTGGCCTCAGAGCAGAGGAATGTGTATCTGTTAGAGCAAGAGGACAGGAGGAGCTGGCTAGAGGAGGGATAAAGGAAGTTGTGGACAGCCAGAGAGACCATAGGTTGGGGGGGAGGGGGGGGGGGGNGCTCACCCCCCACCGACCCACGCCCAGCCATTCCGAGATGCGAGAGTGCCCCCTTCCTGGACCACCCCTCCTAATTATATACTGAGCATGATGTTACATGGTGTGGAATACCCCATTGGCCAGCTGGGTCAACCACCCCGGCTATGTTCCCCACCACGACCTTCCCCTGCACAGGGCAGAGCATGGGAGACCTAGAAGTCCCCGGTGCCGTTAACTCTGTCCCAGCCAGAACCAGGACATCTATTTTTTATTTGGATTATGTTATCCAAAACTTAGTACCTTTCTGTGCTCCAATTATTTAGAAATTCATTTAGGAGAAGCATAAAAACCATCAGCTCTTTTATTAAAGAGGATTTATTAAGTAGGATACACTTATGGTTTCATGAATAATCCTTAGGACTTATAACCGACACAAGACAATCGCTCTGACTTTATCCCTTCAAAAGACAAAAATACTTCTTTGGAAAAGTGCTTTGGGTTGTGGGGTTTTTTTTACTGGTTAGATATCTATCAATTTTTCAGTAAAGACTTACTAAGTGAAATTTTAAACATTTTCATTGTTAGAGCCTATGTGTTTTAATGTATATGGGCAAGGACCAACAGAACACAAAAGCAGCTGACATACTCAATGAGATGTGCTAAATCTTAATCATCTTTGTAGCAGCCTTTTCAACAGATGTGAACAGCAATATTACACTTGTCAACACAGAAGAAAGTTACAGTAGCATTTGATGCATAAGAGATTTTGGACAAGATTTCAACCATATTAATAGACTTACATCTTTGAAATGCTATGCAAAAATATTCTGAGGCTTCAATATATCTTGAAGATAAGTATCTTGAGATATCACTTAATAAGTACAAAGTTACCAAACTAAATGACAAGTACAATTATTATAGTGTCTGTGGAATTAAGATCAGAGAAAGCAAAGAAAATTAGTAGCAAAAATTGGGTACAAGTGTTCCCCTATAGTCAGAGCAAGAATTGACATCCATGAAGAGAGGTTTAGAGGAAAAACAAAGAGACTTTAATTCTTCCTGTTCAAAATTGAAAAGGAACAGTTTTTGGAATCATAGAATCATAGAATCATTAAGGTTGAGTCCAACCAATAATGTAGAAAGAGATTGTAAACCTTCCACATACAGATGGTTGTAGAACATGCAAAAGCAGAAAATTAATATGGCATAAACATAAAAGAGCTCAGCATGGATGATGGGGCCCTTCAGTGTCACATCAAACCAGTAGGCAATGAGGAAAGCACACTCTACAGGAATAATTACATAGGCAAGACCCAGGAAGAAAGAGAATACAACAAAAGCAAAAGGGAGGGTAACATCATTGGAAGTGAAATTGAGAGTTATCAGTGGCAAAAACCATCTTGCATCTTGACCAGACAGCAATTTCCCTTCTTGTCTTTAAAAATCAGAAGTCTATGGCAAGCATGGGGGGAATGAAGCCAGATTGCAAACCGCAATGACTAGACTGGAATTTTAAAAAAAAATTGTATTATATGAGATTTTACTTCTCAAACAATGGCTTTCACTGAGCACTGATGAAATGCAGCACACCTGCTCCAAAGAATGAGTAAGCCAGTAGGTTCTCCATGCCTCACTGTTCACTATTAAAAAGTGCATAACCTAAGAAACAAACCATTGTATTTGAAGATTCTTCGTACACAGACTTGAAAGAGCGGTAGAGGGAAGACACTTCGGCTGAAATAACAGATTTCAGCCGATGGTTGAGTCAGCAGAGAATTGACTAAATTAGGTTTTAAGAGAGGTGTGTGCTACACCCCTTACACATCTCTCCTGAAAAATCTCAGCCCCTTCCTTACAGTCCATGTTCCCCAAGTGTCCCCTCTTCCTTCCACTGCTCCACAAAGCAGCAGCAATATCAGTTCTGGCCAGACAGAACCACCCCAGTGTCTGCCATGAAACACCCCATGCAGTCCCAGAGCTACTCTTGCTCCACTAGGAACAGGCAGGACCAGTTCAGGGTTGAGAGCCAGTTCATCCTTGAAAAAGGATATTTCACTTCTGTTCACTTGTTCACATTTTTAGTTTATGTTTTGTTTTTAAGCTCCTCTTGAGTGTTAGACTCTATGGTAGATGTTTTGCAACATTACAGATTAGGCCATAACATTCATATTCCCCATATTCACCAAATCCTATACCACTTGTCCTAGAGGAGGGAAGCACACTCTTGGAAAACATTTGATCAAGCAGAATACCTAAGACAAAGTGAGATACTAGGATTATAAGCACATTTAAACATGTGTCAAATAAATTACTTTAAATAATTTAAAACAATGCAGCCTAAAAATAAGATTTCCATAGATTWAAAAAAAGGAAATTCACAAGACCTGCACAGCAGTACAGTGTGGGTATTCTACATGCACTTCTCTTTTGAATTATACATTGATAGTGCTTCAAAAAAGTTAATACCTCTCAATATTCCATACATGCGAATAATTTCATGGTCCACAGAAAGCACTATACAGAAAGAATAGAAATTTCATTGCTTGGTTGTAATGAAATCTACCACTGATGCTGATGGCGATCTAAGTGCATAGAGGAGGAAATGGCAAAAATATAGTTCAATAATCTTCAATGTTACATCAAAAACATTTTAAATCAGGCTAACCAATGGGGAATATCTAAAGTTAACTTTGATACGAAGCGTCACTACAGTTCAAAGCTGGTTTGACCTTCTATCTTTTCTAAAGATGTCTGACTTTTTTTTGTATTTATTTTACCAATAAATACATACAGACCCATACAGGAACAGTGCTTTAGGACAATAATTTTCTGAAAGGGACAAACTTTTCTCTTAAGGTCTTTGTTGGGCCAACATTAAAATTAACCAAAGAATAAACAGTGTTTCATATGGTCTTGATACAAAGTATTTCCACAGTAAAGTCTCTTCAGAATTCTCCAAACTAATACCTGTCTTGATGCACCGATGGAACTCAGAATAGATTATCCAGAGTTAAGAGTTCAAAGGCAATAAGGAGTGAGAACAAAATAAGAGTGCAATTAAATACTTCTCAGCACTCAAAAAAGCTAGCTAGAATTTTTTTAATACACTATACAAAAACATAACAGGGAATGTCTAACAAGTTCATTAATTCAAACAAAAATGTATTCCTATCATCATAGCACAGTGTTACCAAAGATAAGGAAAACTGTATTCCAGATACATAAACTAAAAAGAAACAATTTTAAAATGATTAAACACTGAGTACAAAAAGACTGCAGAAATATTGATTAAAAACTATTCTCTTCTAAATTCTAAAAAAAATGAACTGCCCATGTAACCACAATATAGGCTGCATAGTGGTCTTAAGTTTAAAAATCATGTGATATTGAAAGGAGAAGTGAAAGTAACTAAAAAGAAAAGTTAACTTTGGAAAGGAAAAAAGTTGAAGGTAGAAGAGTTTCTAGAAATAATGCAGATACAGCACTATTTTGTCAGCAAAAACTAACCGAGACAGTCCTAAATCTTTTTTGGTCAAAAGGCAGAGCTTTTGGCCTGGTTGGTTTTGGGGTTTTTCTTAAGGTGGGAGAAAAGAGAAAGAGAAGAGAAAAGATAAACAAAAATTAACTAGGACAGCAGAGAAGCTATTAAAGATATAATTCACTCATTCCTAAGACTAGATCCCCCAGCACGAAAGGCATGAGGAGTCTTTTCTCATAAACTTGAATTTAAAGCAATGTGTTGGTTTTGTATATTTTAGCTTTTATGTCTTTACGCCTCCTATCACCAGAGACTGGAACATCTATAAAGCCACGTACTTTATTCTGCCAGTTCGCATTCTCCACGAGACAAAAACAGCAAGGCAACTGAAACACAGCGAAAAGTAAACTATGGTCAACACATGAACGTGGATTACCATGAGACTGCTTTTCAGTAGCATTTTACATTTACCAGCCTGAAGATTCTCCCAGAGCCTTGGTAGAAACTCTATTATTGTGGCCCCCTCGCACTGTAGTAGAATTTAAAACTGTCTTACGGTAGTGTTTCTTCCACTGCTCTGCTCCGTCACAAAGCTCTGCGAAACCACAGCTTCAGAAGTACAGCAACCAAACCCTACTGACAAYCTCTAGCAGCGTATGAGGTACAAAGCAAGATACTGTATCTACACAGTAACAGTGCTGACAGCATCTGCACAGGAAAAAGTTGTCTCAATAATCACTTGGCACACAAGACATGTGAGTGAATAATGAAGTTCTCACATGACTTTAAATATAAAAAATTGTGCACGCAGTGCCAAAAAGGTCTGAGCTGAGCTTTTTTATTACCAGTAGTACAACAAAATGGGATCACTTATTTAAAGGTGGTATTGTCAGAGCAATATTTAAATCCCATAGGGATTTAATTTCTCATGAATATTTTTAAACACAGCCACATTAAAGAAATTACTTGAAAGAAAGCAACTGATACAGTAGGACATATCAAAAGTTTTCTTCAATGCCCATTATCTGTGTGAAGGACAAAAGAAAAGGAGATGCATGCATAGGATCAAGACTAAAGGAAAGGACTCTTTTAAGGCTACGTGCTAAAAAGCCCATCTGCACACAAACAAAAGAGCACAGAAAGACAATGGTGGGTGATGAAATCCAAATGATACTTTCACCTGTCTCTTCCCAAACTCATCACAGGAACCATTAGCCCATCAAAGGCTTATCTCCACAAGCCCAGATGAACACAGAGGCACAATAGCAGGTGGGAGGAACCCAAATTATGGATGCAGAGGAAGGGACATGCTATCCTCGCTCCTTCCAAAGCTACCCCAGCAAAGCCTCTGCCCTACAGTCCAGGTCTGACACCCACCCCATTCGTCAACATGATCACCTCTCCAGAGCACCTTTCAGATTGAGGCATGTTACTGCTTAGGGGGTATAAAACACATTATRGGATGAAGGGGAAAAACATTTTGGGATTGTGCAAGACTTATTTTGCAGTGTGTAAGGGAAGATCCAAAGGCACGGAAAAGAATGGATCTCAGTGATTTGCAGAAGAACAAGCATGGGAAAATGATAAGATAAGGGGATAAATCGGGCCAGCTGTGTGTAAACAGTTTGCTAGTTGGTACACTCGTCTGGCCATGCCCTGTACCCAGCCAGCACATTCAGTCCTACCTTACTAAATTCTATTTCCAACTATTTTCCTGGCTGAGACGCTCTACTTTGTGTGCACATGTGTGTATGGGGGCCCATGTGTCAGCAACAGAATCAGACCATGAGTCAGARGGAACACAGATCAGCAACTGGAGAGACCAGAGTGAGTGAACTTAAGTACCAGCAACTTGAGTAGGACCTCAGTTGTGTCCATGGTGCCAGCGTCTAGAATGAGTGAGGGTAGTGAGCAAATGATCACTAGCAACTATCAAGCTGGACCAGACAGTGAGAAGGTGAAGTGGCCTCAGAGCAGAGGAATGTGTATCTGTTAGAGCAAGAGGACAGGAGGAGCTGGCTAGAGGAGGGATAAAGGAAGTTGTGGACAGCCAGAGAGACCATAGGTTGGGGGGGGGGGGGGGGGGGGGGGGGCAGTCAACTGGGAAATGCACCTGTGTCTGTGCATGAGAGTCTCTAAGGGGTGGCCACTGGGGGAGGTTGCTTCTGCAGGGGTGAGGGCAATCCCGGCCAACTGATGGGAGATTTTTGTCTGTGTGTACATGTCTGTGTTTCTAAAGACAAGGCCACAAGGGGAGTTGCCTATCAGAGGGACMAGGGGAGCCTCACCAGCTGCCAAAGAGCTCTGTGTGTGTATGTGCACRTGCACAGATGTATCTCTCTGCAAGTGAAGAGGTCTTTATCAGCAACTGGAGTGAACCTGCAGCCTCAGGGTCTCACGTGACCCAGCTGCCAGCCACAGGGTAGTCTGGGATCTGGAGGCCAGCAACCGGCTAGTGAGCTTGTGAGCCCACCTCCAGCCCACCTACTGGAGGCATTCACACTGTATGTTTCCCACTAATGGATCTTCATCTTCATCAGCCAAAGAGTGTAACAGGATGACACCCATAGTGCTGTTTGTGTTGATCTGTGTGGTCTGCCATGCACATACGTACATGTTGCATGCATGTGCCTACTGGGAATACACCCTCAGCCTCACTACTGGTTGGACCTGCGGGGCATGGAGCTACAGCAGCCTCGCCCCTGTTGTGTTACAGGATTAATTTTCCCCCTTACATTTTCCTTCCCTCACAGAACGAAGAATTTATTTTACCCAACAGTGCTCACACATTCATAGCCACCATGCCAGTAAGATCAGATATTCTTAGCATAGGGACAATTTTTGCTACTTAAAACACTCGAATCATTCATAGAGTCATTTAGGTTGGAAAAGATCCTTAAGATCATAGAGTCCAAATGGGCTTAAAGCCCACAAACCTACTATCAAGCATTATATGATGATGTCCTTCACTGTTTGAAACTATTGACAGTATTCTAGAGATTCTCAGAATATATAGAAAGACACAATACATAGTACTAAGGAAAGAAATAAAATGATAAGTCTAGATAAGTAGCATTCACACCCTCAGCGTTGATTTTGGACTGACTGCAAATTGAGTATCGGAATTTGAATCACTGATAGCATTAATAATAGCTGTAAGAGCCAAAATGAAGCAACCATCACAGGATGAATGGCAAAGTTTTATTTGGTTCTTATTTCATAGGCTCTCTATTATTCCACTGAGTGAACAAAGTGATTTTATGCACACACCATGGACCTGAAAATCAAAGTTACAAAGAGATCCACAATACAAGCCTTCTAGCTCATCACGCTTTCTGATCAGGTCCCTAGAAAGTACATCCATTTGTGCTCTCATTTTGATCTTACTGAAGACTTCTCATACCATCCTCTGTAAGACAATAGCATCGATTGAACTTACATACTTGATAACGCACGAATCAATGGATTAGTTATTGCTAGACTAATTGCTGGCTCAACAGCTTATCAATCACCCCCTAACAGAGCTGCCATGCATGAAGGAATGAAAGGTATTACTTCCCTGCCATCCTGCCTCCCTCATCTTCTCCCACCCCCTTAATTAACACATCAGATCATCTATCGCTATATTAAGAAATTCCTCAAAAATAAAATCCAACACATGCATGTGTAACCACATCCATGATCACTGAAAGAATTCCCTAGTTCTGCCAATGCTTCACTCCAGCCTTGATTCAATGCCTTTCTCGGGAACAGAGGACAGCCAGTCAGATGAGAATGGGACATCTATGGAAAAACCTGATGGCATCAGCTACTATTGAGGGAACAAGACTTGCTAAGAGAATTCTGAYAAGACTATCCATCTTTGAGGCTGTTAACAACTGGAGGTCATGTTTAACACAACACTGATATATGCAGGATGCCTTGTCAGCCAATAAATTCAGTATCATTCTCATAAACACAGATGCTCCATTTAAAAGCAGAGTTTTAATTGCTTTATATTGTTGAATTTGAACTGAATGTAAAAAACAAATACCACAATAGATTCTCAATGATATTTTACTTCAAGTTATTGTTGTAACTCTCAAAACTGTGGTGCTTACATTCAGTTTCCAGTTAATTGAACAATTTAGGTTGAAGGTGATTAACCATTTGCAGACAATAACGCCTAGAATAAACCAAACAGGAGAAAATAGTTATTTTCTGAGGAATGCTACTAACACCTCTGCTTTGTGAATGTTCTGGGAACCAACAAAAGAAGCTGAATCGACTGGCATGGCTGGTCTTATTTACAATCACAGAGAGGAAGTGGGTAAGGAATAAGGGAAATGATTTAGCAGCAGGGGTTACCCACATCAAGGACAGAACATTACATCAACTGGGCCTTACCTTTCTTCTCCATACCCAGACTGAAGACCTCAGACCCAAACAGTCAATGGAACAATAAGCACTCCAGAAAAAAAGAATAAATACTAGGAAGTTTTTGTAGAACAACTTCCAACAGTGTTTAATGAACTTTTACTGAGATAATTTGGACTATGAATGTTGGTATCAATGCAACATGACTAACAACAGCTGTTTATTGTATACAGATTAGATTCATAAAACGAGACTAAAGTTTATTTTTGACTTTGCATATAAAGGGTGTTTCCTATCACCCGTATTTGGAGCAAAAGCTTGCGTGCAACACCTTGTAGGTCTCCAAAGTTAAAAGTTACTATGCACACTGTCCACATATCTAGCCAGGAGGATTTTACCTAAAAAAGGATGCTAACCATACTTGAAGTGGTAGACCTAACCCAATATCTCATCACTGGCTAAGCAACCTAAATTTTGTTAAATACACAAACACTATGAACATAAGCTGTACTTCTCCATAAACACTGTTCAGAGTGTATGTACTGCAGCGATTGGATCCCAACATTTAGAAAAAAAATAGCTGTACCAAATTAGCAGGTAGGAGATGGAAGAATTAGTTAGGCTTATGCAGGATATGAAAGTTATGAAAGTGGGCCTGTCATTAGCAACAGCAAAAGGAGTTTACAGCTGAAACATTACCTGAAGTCATGAAAAAAATTCTTAGAATTCACAAAAAAGCTATCCTTTTTCAAGGCAAGCAGTAGCACAGTACATTGCCTTTGCCATGGAAGATACACTTCACGATATACTGAAAAATAAACAAAGAACTAAAGTTCCTTCGTCCACTACAGCCTTTGATTCCTTGACTTTTCCTTTCTTTTTCATTCTTGGAGACAGGGCTTACCAGATTAGACGTGATGTGCATCAGTCTGGACCCAGGCTAATATATTGACTCAACAGCTGCACCATACTATATGGATTTCAGGTTTCTGGCACTAGCTCTGTGATCCCTGCACTTTGGTTCAGCACAAAGAACAGTGATGCCTGGAACACGTAAAGCATATAAATCAAGTCATGCAAAATCCTCTCACATTACAGTTGAAGCCAACAGATTTGATGCCCTTGAAACAAGAATAAGAACCACTACTGCATCTCTTAATACTCCATTTCTCCAGCTGTACGAAGCACATTAACCTACACCAATTTCATGAGATAGAAATGGTAAAATATTATCCTCTGTTACCATCCCAAATCCCTGTGCAAAGCTCTGGGATGTTCCTAGAAAAGAAAATTAACCTAAAGGCTCCAGATCAAAATGCTATAAAGTAACAATTGGCTTGGATCTGTTTTCTTCACCACCTGAACAGCAAACCTTCCACCCAAGACAAGTTTATGGAGTATACATTACTAGAGGATGTCACTGCACTACAGGAAAATCTTTATTCTAAAAGAGTAGGCAACCCAGAGAAAAGTCCTGACTACATGAAACGTGTTGTTGGCCACAAATGAGGTATCAGTACTTCTGATACCTCATTATGAAGAGACAGGATTACAGAATTGTTCTGGTTTAGCCTAAACTGTGTTACTAGAAGTACTGAACAGTCTTCTTTCTTCCCCTCCCCACTCCCATTCTCATGAAGAAACACATAYACCCACATATGGACCATCAAGACACCAAAGACGATCACTAGGCACAATTTATTAGGAGAGTTCTGATATGAAATATACAGGTATGCAATCTTCATTTCCTGGCTGAAAGTATGAAGACRAGAGTATTGCTTACAGCTTTGCCCTTTCTCTAGGTGTCCTTCTCACTCTGCCTTATAAATCTGTAGGACAAAATGTACTACCACCTTCAATTTTCAAGTTCACACGGTTTTGACTCCCACTATTTATACACTCAGTAAACACAATTTCACATCTGAAATCTGGAAAGTCTGCTCAAGTACTACAGCATCGCTCAATCCCCAGACATTTTGCCAGTCATTTTAGTCACAGAAGCCAACAGCTCAATCATGAAAGTCTGCTCTAACGCCCTAATGTAGACACATGACAAAGAATTAGTAGAATATTAGCAACATAGGAAGAATACAAAGTTGAACAAATCCTATGATGTCTTCATTTGAAATAATTATTATTCTTAGTGGATGGGGAACACACAGGAGAATATGGGTTGCATCAATATATTTCAGTACCTTCGGAAGTAAAAGCAAATCACTGTTTTCCCTTACTTCACATAAGATCAAATAATTTATTTCCAATGATTCTGAGTCAAAGACCTCTTAACACCTTTTTCCTCCTCGAAGCTCCAGAAGATTAAAAAAACTATATTCTTTCTTTGACAGTCAAATTGCTCTACAAGATTAACTTCTTACTAGATGAGAAATTCCACTGGTAGCAGTAGAGCTTTCAGTAGGAGAAAGACTTGCATAAACCAAAATTCACAGAAGAATCCCTTTCRTTAGATGACTTCTTATTCCTAAGATGCTTAATCTACCACAGATGATTTTACCTTTCTTGAGAGCAAATCATTTAACTAATGACAGAAAATTAAAAGTTACAGAGTGTGCACAGTCACATCTTGAATGCGTAGATCATATTTCACTCTGAATCTTGTTTCTTTATATACTGGAAATCATAAGGCCATTCTTATCTTTACAGCAGTTGCTATGAAATCAGTCAACATAAATTTATGTTATAAAGAATTTTAGTATACATTTCATTTTTGTCTACATAAGATATCTTTTTAATAGAACTCTGTTAATATGCAGGTTTTTTAATATTTATGAGCCTTACAAACCATTTGTTGGAATGTGGAGCACTTGAGATAGAAAACAAGCTTGCTTCCACAGTGATCTTGCRGGTAGGTAATTTCTCAGATACCTACTTGCCACTCCTCTGTGGAATAAGATTCCTGTCTTCATAGTTTGTAAACAAACAAGCTAAAAGAAGTATGTGTTGATTGTGTAAAAAAACAAGGTGTTTCTGAACTTAACGGGGATTCATCACTAGAAGTAGACAATTCATCAGCATCTCAGGAATAATCCAATACAATTCTAATATTGAAAAGCAGCCTGCATTTTAGACTCTCAAAATAGTGCAACTTACCCAAATTAAAAAAAAAAGTTCCTGGTCACTGTTACACAACACAGTACTTTAAGAAACAGACTGGGAGTAACAAAATATAAATATTTTATAAAGCATAATGCAGCAGAGAGTAAGTTAACATGCAAGTGACTGTCCATGAGAAGAAAGGAAATAATTTATTTCATTGAAAGCTACAAAATCAAGTCATCTTAAACCTTCAGTTTCCTATCCTTTTCTTACTACAATTTTCCCCTTTGTTGCAAAAAGAATTTGGAGAAAATACCTTTGCCAGTTTTTGTGCTTGGTATGAAATGTCAAAAGCACTGTTTAAGTTGCTCTGACTTACGTTTAAGTTGCCTAGGACTCAGATACTTAGCTTTATTAGCTGTTTCCCAGAATCAGACACAGAAAGTCTAAACCAACAGAAAACTCAGGTAGAGGGACAAAGTGCCAGTCGGAAAGCATACCCCTTGTTCCAAGATGAAGCTGCAAGTGAACAAAATACCCACCTTTAAAAGCGTATGACACTGCAGCATTTGAGATTTTTAACTGTCAGCCTTTTACTAAACAGCTGTCATTTCCTTTTAAAAAACAAATATATATGGACAATTTGGTACTACTTTGCAAGTGACATTTCTTTAGTCTGTGAAGGGGCCTTTGTTATACTCTGAGAAATTTAAGGAACAGCAAAGATAGCTTACTACAGAGCTATCAGGCTCTGTCTTTATTCCAATAAGCACAACAAACCTGCTCACTTACAGTGGCTATCATTACAAGCTAGACAAGTCCAATAGGCTAAGGAATGGAAAAGTGCAATAAGGCAGCAAGCTAGCCTCTTCAACAAACAAACAGACAAACAAAACAAAACAAAAMACCATAAAAACACACTAGATCTTGCTGTTTATCCAAACTATAACCCTTACAGGACACTACCAAAATTAAGTTCCGGTTAGCAAAAAATACTTCTGCTTTGAGACAACTGTGAACATTTCCTCAGCTCTTGAAGGCAAAGCACAAGTTTATAGAATCAAGATTGTATTATCAACCCATTAGACTCAAATTTCTTAATAACCATTTCCAGTCTATGAAACCCTGCTAAAGAAACAGCAATAGGCAATTTAAGTCAGTCTAGGAATGATAGATGGAGGCGATATGCTCAACACTACTAACTTTGCACACCTAATCAACAATAACCMGACCATTAGTTCCTAAACTAAGGAACAGCAGTGTTTCTCAGCACAAGTGTGTTGCACATCGTCCAGCATAAGATTCTCTAAACTTAAGCTCTCAGTTATGCACAGAAGTACTTCAGCAAGAACTCTGTATAGTACTGAAGTCATAACAGCTGATCTTTAGATGCCTACAGAACATTACTTCCTAGGTAAAAATCAAAGATTTTGTAGAATGATTCACTTTAAGAAAAACTATTCTTACCTACAAAAGAATAGTACAGACAATGAAACAGGTAACTTCAATAGCAAGAAAAAAAAAATCTGCTTTGTGATACAGAAGTCAGTTGCTATTCAAGAGACAGATGAAGTTTGAGAAACAGTGTTAACATGACACTGAATATACCTAACATTGTCTGAAGCAAGCATTAATGAGTTTTACAAGCAACTGTTAGTTTGTTAAATGTGGTATTTTAAGCTAGTCATGCAGCCTAGGTTACTTGAACATTAAACATGCAGTCACAGATATCTTAACTATACTGCATGTAAACTGGCACAATTACCCGTGTCAAGCCCATTTAGCCRTGATTAGAGCATACTTCAAAGCCATCCACAGATTCTTGCTACTTGCACTGAGTATGTTACAGATAATTAACAGTTTAGTGAGAGTTTGCCAATTAACTAAATTAACTTCACAATTAAGACAGTTTCTTATATCAGTAAGGTTATTCCTATTGCATTAGCAATAAGGTTATTAGCTTAGCAAAGCCAAAGCAAAATTTGTCTTACCACATCATCTGTCAGTGTCTTGATATTTAAGTGCTGTAAATCAAACAGGAAACCAGTCATGTCACAATTGTGCAATAAAAAAACAACAAAAAAAACCCAAACAAAAAAGCAAGTGTCAGTTATAGTTACTGTTATTAAAAATAAAATGCAGGTTAAACAGTATTGAATCATGGCACTTGAAGTAATAATTTCTTGGCAAGTTGTACTTTGTTGGCTTGCAGTGGACAGCAATTTATACAGGGAATGCAGTGTAGATTCAAAAAAAATCTGTAATCTGATCCTTAGACAGAATAATACCAGAAGAATATAAACCAAGCACAGCTTGRAACAAGTTGTGTTTTATTATATTTTATAGCTAAATATATTAGAACAGAAGACCTGCTCATAATTCGGCTACTAGAATTGTGTCTTCTCAAAATGGGTGTGGGGACACCACCAAGGAATCAGTCCAGAGATTATAACTCRACAGAAGAACATGGAGTTCATCAACAGTACAAAACTATCTGCCAAGCTGCAACACTCAAACTACTAAGACTGTTGACTACTCTCAAGCAACACTTATGTGGCAAGCAGAGCATGAAGTTATGAGTGGAAACTAACATAAGCATTTATTAGTAGTAACATCAAAAAAACCTACAGAATATCACTTGCTGCTGTGTGAAACAACAGTTCCTGAACCAACTCTGTTGCTCTCCACCGCACATTGACAAATGCAGCAAGTGCTACGACACACAGCTCTTGCACAAAACCAAAGAACAGCACTGAAGAACATTAGTGACTAATCAATCAGTGTTGCAGGGATCCCATTTACAGTTTTCATGAAAAGGCTGAGAACAGACTTGGCAGGGAAATGGGAAGAATGTGAAGTCACATACTTAGTCAGATAGACTCTTACCCTATTCTTAGGCTCCCCTCACTGCCTAGTATACAAAGCTCAGCAGTAGCTACAGCAATTGTAAATAGCTATAGTCAAATTAATCAGATTTGGAAACTCTTGCTTTGTCTTCACGAAGACAACAATACTTAAGCATCATTATTTATGACGTTCTCTGGCTCTTCCCTCAGAACTGAGGAACAATTTGTGTTAAGTCAAACATTATCCCATGACAGCTCTACACTGAGTAGTGTCAAGAAACTAAGAAGCATCTGATGTATGGCTATGAAGTTAAAACTAAAAGGCAAGTGAAGTGTGAGGAAACACTCAGTACTCAGTGACACAGTGTAAGTAGATCAGGTTGCTCAGAGACCCATCCAGACTGACCTTGAATGCTTCCAGGGATGAGGTATCTACCACCTCTCTGGGAAACCTGGTCCAGTGTTTCACTACCCACATTGTAAAACATTTCTTCCTTATATTTAGTCTAAATCTGCCCTCTTTTAGATTAAAATCATYCCCCCTTGTCCTGTCACAACAGGMCCTGCTAAAAAGTATGCCRCCATCTTTCTTATAAGCCCCCTTTAAGTACTGATAGGCATCAGTAAGGTCTCCCCAAAGCCTCCTCTTCTCCAGGCTGAACAACCCCAACTCTCTCAGCCTTTCTTCACAGGAGAGGCGTTCCATCCCCCTGATCATTTTTGTGGCCCTCCTCTGGACCCGCTCCAACAGGTCCATGTCTTTCCTGTGCTGAGGGCTCCAGAGATGGAGGCAGTRCTGCAGGTGAGGTCTCACCAGAGCAGAGGAGAGGGGCAGAATCACCTCWCTCAACCTGCTAGCCACGCTTCCTCTGATGCAGCCCAGGGTACGGTTGGCYTTCTGGGCTGCGAGCACACATTGTCAGCTCATGTCCAGCTTTTCGTCCACCAGTACCCCCAAGTCCTTCTTGGCAGGGCTGCTCTCAATCCCTTCATCMCCCAGCCTGTACTGATACCAGGGGTTGCCCTGACCCAGGTGCAGGACCTTGCACTTGGCCTTGTTGAACCTCATGAGGTTCACACGGGCCCACTCCTCAAGCTTGTGCAGGTCCCTCTGGATGGCATCCTGTCCCTCGGGCGTGTCGACCGCACCACTCAGCTTGGTGTCATCTGCAAACTTGCTGAAGGTGCACTCAATCCCACTGTCTATGTCATTGATGAAGATATTAAACAGTACTGGTCCGAATATGGACCCCTGAGGGACACCACTCGTCACCAATCTCCATCTGGACATTGAGCCGTTGATCACTACCCTCTGGATGCGACCATCCAACCAATTCCTCATCCACCTGACAGTTCACCCATCAAATCCATACCTCTCCAGTTTAGTGAGAAGGATGCTGTGGGGGACCGTATCAAAGGCCTTACAGAGGTCCAGATAGACATCAGTAGCCCTTCCCATGTCCACTGATGTAGTCACTCCATCACAGGAGGCCACTAAGTTGGTCAGGCAGGACTCGCCCTTGGTGAAGCCATGCTGGCTGTCTTGAATCACCTCCCTGTCCTCCATGTGCCTTAGCATAGCTTCCAGGAGGATCTGTTCCATGATCTTCCCAGGCACAGAGGTGAGACTGACTGGCCTGTAGTTCCCTGGGTCCTCCTTTTTTCCCTTTTTAAAAATGGGGGTTATGTTTCCCCTTTTTCAGCCAGCAGGAACTTCACCGGACTGCCACAACATCTCAAATATGATGGATAGTGGCTTAGCAACTTCATCCACCAGTTCCTTCAGGACCCGTGGATGGATCTCATCGGGTCCCATGGACTTGAGCACCTTCAGGTTGCTCAGATGGTCTCAAACCTGATAAATGAATAACCTCGAACGTGGTAAATGAAAACAACAACAAAGTGAAAATGTTTCAAACAAGTCAGGAGATTGAAGATCTGTATCTCAGTCTTCCCATTGGTGTTCTCCTGCTGAACCGATAGATCAGACTTTTGCCCCACACACTGCTATGGAGTTGGGTTTTATGACTTCTTCCCATTCTGCTAAATAGCTACAAAGACAACRTAAGTGTTAATTTCTGTAAAGTTGTGAGCTCTTGCAAATGACATTTAGCAAGTTGTTGGTATAATATCTCTATCCTTAAGTGATCAAAACTGCAGAAGAAAAACATTAACATATGGTCTCACACTGCAACTTGGTAGCAAAGAAAATAAAAATTTATTCTTTTTTCATACACACGACTTAAATCACTAAGCCTTAAGCAATGCACAGATACCATTGTGAAGCTCCTCTAACATGGCAGGAGACTGAGTAATCTGCTTAGAGTGAAAATCTTTTGCGTTATATGCTTTGAGGTCGAAGTTCGAGATTCATGTCAAAATCATGACACTAAACAGACACAGGAAGCACACCATCAGGTTTGCTTCCGCTTAGGAAGATGTTCTGCAACTGCTCTGTACAAGACACTGTCATCATCCATGGAATYAAGGCAATATTTTTCAGATTCAGGTTTTGTTCTTTGAAAAAGKCAAAAGTTAAATGGATAGTTCAAGCCAGTGTTCTACCTTTCAATTAAGCTGTGAAATTCAGCAATGGAATTTACTGTGATAATGGGTGAAAAGTTCCCCTTTTTGTATATCAGAACATCTCACTGACCCAGGTCATCTGACTAATTAGTGAAAAAAGATTACTATGCAACCAATTAAGGACACCATAATGGTATAAGAAACTCAATATACAGATAGGAGTCTCCTAAGTCTTCAGCTTACTGGCTACCTACAGTACAGGAGTCTAAAAATACCAGCATAAGACTTCTTTCAGATAGTGTTGTGGGGTCTGGTTCGAAAGTAACTGCTACAAGGAAGTGAACCTACTTATCCAGCACTCATCGATCAACACTGGTGACACTGTATTCAGAGATTTCTTCACAAAGGAGAAGAAACCACGTGCAAACTACAACCTAATGTTCAGATCTTTTAGCACTTTAATATTAAATGGCTGAATGACTTTCAGTAAGACATCTCAAAAGACTTATTCTGTGCATTTTATGTTAAAATACTTCTTGGTCAGAGGAGCTGGTTAAAATATGAGAACTGGGGTGATCTTTTTCCCCTCTCTCTCGCCAAGTCCTTCTCTTCYAGCAAGTCTGTACAAAGTAAAACCAGTTGCCAAGTTTCCTGGTCTTCTGTAGCATTCAGGTATACAGAGATGTGGAACATTACATGTGGTCTTAACAAAAAAATTCTTACCACACTGGATCTTTTAATGGCATTAAATTTAGAGGAGTCCTGTGACTCAAGAACAGGAGTATATTTTTTTATTCTTGCCAGGCCAAACAAACAAAATAAACACATTTCTAATAAGGGGAAAAAATAACTAGACCACAGTTAGATAGAGGTTGGAGTGCTTTACTACCACAGGAACATAGTTTTATTTTCAGGCCTGGATATATCAGTTTAGAGAAATGAGACATATTCCACTCAAGTGAACAGTTTGACTTAGACATAGGCCTGCAAGTAAATAAATCTGGCCTAAGTAATATTCCTGTAATATTCAGTTACTGCTAAAAACATGATACAAGCTTACAGAAYACTCCTTTGCAATGAATGAAAAAACTAATATGCTATTCTGTGCCTTCCACGAACTACTCCAGAATATTAAAATCATTGCTTTTGAGAACATAGGAGCTATATACAAGTATTGCTCTAGTCTGTTTATCCTGTAGAAAGTAGATTTGCAAAATTGAGAAACAAATTAACAATAATTTAAATCATAGAACCATAAAATCATTAAGGTTGATATTAATGGTCTTCTCCAYCGAGTCCAACTGTCAACCCAGCACACATGCCCACTAAACCATGTCCCAAAGCACCACATCCACATGTTTTTTGAACACCTCCAGGGATGGTGACTCCAACACTTCCCTGGGCAGCCTGTTCCAATGCCTGACTACCCTTTCAGTGAAGAAATTTTTCTTAATATCCAATCTAAACCTACCCTGGCGCAACTTGAGGCCATTTCCTCTCATTCTGTCACTAGTTACTTGGGAGAAAAGACCAACACCCGCCTCTCTACAGCCTCCTTTCAGGTAGTTGTAGAGAGYGATAAGGTCTCCCCTCAGCCTGCTCCAGGCTAAACAACCCCAGCTCCCTCAGCCGCTCCTCATAAGACCTGTTCTCCAGACCCTTCACCAGCCTCGTCACCCGTCTCTGGACACACTCCAGCACCTCAATGTCCTTCTTGTAGTGASGGGCACAAAACTGAACACAGTATTCGAGGTGCGGCCTCACCAGTGCYGAGTACAGGGGCACGATCACCTCCCTACTCCTGCTGGCCACACTACTCCTGATACAGGCCAGGATGCTGTTGGCCTTCTTGGCCACCTGGGCACACGCCAGCTCATGTTCAGCCGGCTGTCAACCAGCACCCCCAGGTCCTTTTCCRCCGGGCAGCTTTCCAGCCACTCTTCCCCAAGCCTGTAGCGTTGCCTGGGGTTGTTGTGACCCAAGTGCAGGACCCGGCACTTGGCCTTGTGGAACCTCATACGATTGCCCTCGGCCCATCGATCCAGCCTGTCCAGATCCCTCTGCAGAGCCTTCCTACCCTCAGGCAGATCAACACTCCTGCCCAGCTTGGTGTCATCTGCGAACTTACTGAGGGTGCACTCGATCGCCTCATCCAGATCATTGATAAAGGCGTTAAACAAGACCRGMCCMAAAACTGAGCCCTGGGRAACACCGCTCGTGACCGGCCGCCAACCGGATTTAACTCCGTTCACCACAACTCTCTGGGCTCGGCCATCTAGCCAGGTTTTTACCCAGYGAAGAGTACACCCATCTAAGCCATGAGCCAMCAGATTCTCTAGGAGGATGCTGTGGGAGACAGTGTCAAAGGCTTTACTAAAGTCGAGGTAGACCACATCCACAGCCTTCCCCTCATCAGGGTCACCTGATCCTAGAAGGAGATCAGGTTGGTCAAGCAGGACCTGCCCTTCATGAACCCATGCTGGCTGGGCACGATTCCCTAGTTGTCCCGCACCTGTCTTGTGAGCGCCCTCAAGATGAACCGCTCCATAATCTTCCCYGGCACSGAGGTCAGGCTGACAGGCCTGTAGTGCCCCGGATCCTCCTTCCAGCCCTTCTTGCAGATGGGCGTCACATTGGCAAGCCTCCAGTCATCCGGGACTTCCCCCGTTAACCAGGACCCGTGATAAATGATGGAGAGTGGCTTGGCAAGCTCCTCCRCCAGCTCCCTCAGTAGTCTTGGGTGGATCCCACCCGGCCCCATAGACTTGTGAGCGTCCAGGTGGGATAGCATGTCGTTAACCTTTTCCACTTTGATTATGGGGGGTTTATTTATTCTGCTCCCTGTCCCCGTCTTCCAGCTCAGGGGGCTGAATATCCTGAGGATAACCAGTCTGAATATTAAAGACTGAGGCAAAGAAGGCATTAAGTACCGCCGTCTTTTCCTCATCCTTGGTGGCAATGTTCCCCTCCGCATCCAATAAGGGAGGGAGATTTTCCTTGGCCCTCTTTTTGTCGTTAATATATTTGTAAAAACATTTTTTGTTGTCTCTTAYGACAGAGGCCAGATTGAGTTCTAGCTGGGCTTTTGCCGTTCTAATTTTCTCTCTGCATGACCTAATGAGATCCCTGTACTCTTCCTGAGTTGCCTGCCCCTTCTTCCAACAGCAGCAGACTCTCCTTTTTTCCCCCGAGTCCCAGCAGAAGCTCCCTGTTCAGCCAGGCCGGTCGTCTTCCCCGCCAGCTACTCTTACAGCACACGGGGACAGCCTGCTCCTGCGCCTTTAAGACTTCCTCCTTGAACAACGTCCAGCCTTCCTGGGCCCCTTTGCCCTTCAGGACCGCCTCCCAAGGGACTCTCTCAACCAGCGTCCTGAACAGGCCAAAGTCTGCCCTCCGGAAGTCCATGGTTGTGGTTTTGCTCACCCCCCTCCTTACTTCCCCAAGAATCAAGAATTCTATCATGTCATGGTCGCTGAGCCCCAGACGGCCTCCGACCACMACATCTCCCACCAGTCCTTCTCTGTTGGTAAACAGCAGGTCGAGCGAGGCACCTCCCCTGGTAGGCTCACTCACCAGCTGCGTCAGGAAGCTATCTCCCACACACTCCAGGAACCTCCTCGACTGTTTCCTCTCTGCCATGTTGTATTTCCAGCAGATGTCAGGCAAGTTGAAGTCCCCCACGAGGACAAGTGCTAGTGATCGCGAGAATTCTGCCAGCCGCTTGTAGAATGCTTCATCGGCCTCTTCATCCTGGCTGGGTGGTCTATAACATCTCCCAGCAGGATATCTGCCTCGCTGGCCTTCCCCCTCATCCTAACCCATAAGCACTCRACYYKATCATCACAAACGTCGAGCTCTGTGCAGTCGAAATATACTCCCTGACATACAGAGCCACCCCACTGCCTCTCCTTCCTCACCTGTCCCTTCTGAAGAGCTTGTAGCCATCCATCGCAGCACTCCAGTCATGAGAGTCGTCCCACCATGTTTCTGTGATGGTGACCAAGTCATAGCTGTCCTGCTGCACAATGGCTTCCAGCTCCTCCTGTTTGCCCCCCATGCTACGTGCATCGGTGTAGATGCACTTGRGCCGGGCTATCGATCTCACCCCCGAGATTGGCACGCCACCCCTAGGCTCATCTCTGTTGAGAGTGGCTCTATCCCCTTCACCCTTCGAACCTAGTTTAAAGCCCTCTCAATGAGCCCCGCCAACTCATGGGCGAGAATCCTTTTCCCCCTTTGAGACAGATGTACTCCATCTGTCGCCAACAGGCCTAGTGCCTTGTAAACCTCCCCATGATCAAAAAAGCGAAAGTTCCACCAGTGGCACCAGCCTCTGAGCCACGTGTTCATCAGCTGTGTTYTCCTGTTCCTTTCAGTGTTCTTCCCTGCCACTGAAGAAAACACCACCTGTGCTCCCGATCCCGCAATCGATCTCCCCAGTGCCCTGAAGTCCCTCTTAATAGCTTTTGGACTTCTCTCTGCAACCTCGTCGCTGCCTACCTGTATGACTAACAGCGGGTAGTAGTCAGAGGGCCGTACCAGATGGGGGAGTTTCCTCGTTACATCCCTAACCCGGGACCCCGAAACTAAATAGGTTGACATCCTGTTTTCTAGTCGAAGATATACAAAACCATGAAGGGATTAAGGAGTTAATTAGGATACTTCAGAAGTCCAGATTTATCAGTACCACCTACAGTTGGAAAAGCAGAAGTATCACCATTGCTTAGTCTTCAGCTATACAAACAACTAACATTTTGAAATTACATTTTCCAGGGTAACTTAGTTTTCATTCTGGGACATGGAGGAAGAGGTCATTTTGTTTCGCCATTGAGTAGAAGAAGGTTAGTTAAAGCTAAGCCACAATTAAAAAGAAGTGTATAGATGTATCATTTYTGAAGAAAGCAAGCAATCTGACATAGAATTACCCCTTATTGAAGATTATGTCCCTCAGGCATACTGGTAAATAACCTATTTCGCTGGACACAGGATATACACATACACTCAGTGTATGGCACAGTGTTCTTGATAAGYTGTCAAAAGGCACAATCTCAAAAACATCAAAGCTAGTGAAAGCACAGAAACCGAAAGGTGCAATAGGACACAACAGCTGAGGTTCACAACACATGCACAGCAACAGGAAGACTACTCACAGAACAGAAAGAGCATTGTGTCTCTTGAACAGGTCATATATGATGAAGCCATGTGTGATGCAACTTCTGCACCACCCAGCTAGGTAAAGTAAGCTAAATACTATTTGGCTTCATATATATATTCACAGTAAAGCATACAGAAGAGRATGATCTTATGTTGCATATCCAAACAGCAGCACATACTGAAAGTTAATCTGCAAGACAGAGTTTAACAAGTTGAGTCATTGTCTATATAATTACCCCAGTCAACTCTGGGTAAAGTGAAGCAAAGAAATGAGAAATGACACTTAATTGGATTAACAGTACTAGTTTGATCTTTTCTGTCATTACATTTATTTGTCTGTCTTTGCATATGCATATTTATAAACAAAATCCTATCTAAATGCAGTACAAGCAGTCCAGGCAAACAGGACCAGATTCAGGAGAATGCCATCTTCTCACACGGGACTCCRGTCTCGTGTCTTTAGCATTTTTTCCACTAGCACAACAGCTAAGTGTGGCCTGGAAACGATGAAGAATACCCCAGTACAACACAGAGTATAGTCTGTATCATCTAAAAGTTTTGGCACTCTACCACAAGGGGCAGCATCTCCATTCTCCACAAGTGCTCTTTTCACCATCACATAAGCAGAGAGTGACATTGTTCATCTGACTTTCTGAATGAAAACAGCATGTTTAAAAACAATATCTTTGGTACTTGAACTCAGATCATGTCTTGCAGGGATGGACACTATATGCCATCAGAGAGGCAGACAAAGTCTGATTTGTTAATAGTAAATGGAATTAGAAGACAGACAAGCACCCAGCCATACACCTCTGCCAATATGAGAGGAGGTTTAAGCATGCAAAGTAACAGGATCTCAGGTAGCTAAACAAGAATTTCAACATGTATGCCTTGCACCACACTGAAGTACTTCAATTTACAAAAAATAAAAAATCCCACAGCCTGGTATCTAAATCCTTTTTGGACCTTCATTTTTGCCTTCCTTGCAGAAGAAAACAAACAAAACCACATGTAACACACTCCCCCAACCCACCCCACACATGTATAGCTTTTCTGATACATTAATAAGAGCTTAGAGCCTACATGTAGCTACGAGAAGGAAAAAAAAAAAAAAAAAAAAAAAAAAAGAGGGTTTAAGCAAGATGCAATGAGTTTTAGAAGAACTGGTCAACTTAAGCCTGAATGCTGAAACTAAATAAGCAAAGACTAAGGATGTACACATAATCACACAATCCCCTCTGTACCTTTTTAAATTAGAAAGTAAGAAAGAACTCATCACACACTGCCCATTAATTCTACCACCAAAAAGATTCAACACTAGCTGTTTTTTTCCCCAAAGGCTATTCTCCAGCAGAAACACAACCAGAAGATGGAAGCAAGGATTGCAAGGAAACCTGTAGACYCGGTTAGAGAGATGTAAATTGGATGATTACAGGGGATGCTATTACTTTAGGATCTCCTTTGTCACAATATTCCCTCAGTAACTTGGCTACCTCGGTCTGTAAGTGCAATTTAGAAACTGCTGTATAACCCTACAGCATTTCCTACTTTTAATTTCCAATATACTACTTCAGCATTTATTTAATGGCTTTATTACACTCTCTCTCTCTCTCTGTTGCTTGGAAAGCAGTCTGAAAAGCAATCAGGGGCAAAATTATCTTAACAAGGCAGTTTCTACACAGTGATATTCTTTAGACATTGATGAGTTAAACTCAAAATTGGTGCTTAAAGGTAAGATTATATAACAAAGTGATAGAACACTAAAATTTAATATCATAACCCACAGTGTTAATTCATGCCAACAAAAATAACAGCATGAGGAATTTATAATTTTACAAAGCTGCAATAAAGTGTTTTAGGTAACATCTGTTCAGCCATCATTTCTTTAAAAGACTAATTTAGATTCAAGGTCTTACACTGTAGCGTAACTGCAGCAATAATTCAGTCACTTCGTAATTAAAGATATTGACACAGATTGGTCTTACCTTTTTTTCTCTATGCCAGAGAAATGAAAGTGCTTTTGCTCTTAACTACATCTTTCTTTGATTTACAGACACTGTTAAATGCAAGTGTTAATTTGTCTATTTTTAACAGATTGGTGCAAACAAGAAAGCCTTCTTGACTCATATAAGTTTCATAAAGAACTTAATCAAAAACATAACCTGAAAGTCACTGAAGACACATCAGTGGTATACTGAAATTAATAGAAACACCTCTAACTTGAGCTAGAAATTGAAGTTGATCTTTTGAGGACTAGTATCTACAAGATGTAGTCCCAGTAAAGTGCAATTGGAAGTCACGTAATCTAGCACTCACTTTTATGATTTCCAAACATTTCTAAGGAGGAAAAAAAAAAAAAAAAATCAAGGAGAGGAAGTGGCAAGCAACTGCTTTTTACCCCATCCCTCCTAGCAGATTTCAAAAGCTTCCTGCTCAGTCAATGTATACACAGAAAACAGGTATAATCTCTGCCACRCTTCAATTCATTTCCTCTTTTTACCAAGCCCTAACCCTCAAGGGTGAATGTAAGAGCTTTCAATAAGCTAAAGTACCACAGTACCATAGAATATCTTTTACCCTTTTAAGAGTCCCACTSTTCCAAAACCTTGGACCTGCTGAACAAAACCAAGCTAGTATGTACTTCAAAATTAACCATCACTCCTTAATTTTTTTTTAAACGATTCTGTAAAAGAACAGAGAGAACTGAAGACTTACAACTCATTCACTTCTTCTGAGAAGCTAATTTATTCAGAAATGCAGTACTTCAAGACGACATTTGATTGGAATCAACCACTGTAACTGTTTAGCCCAAAGACTTTCTCTCTCCCCCCTCCAAAAGAAGTGGTTTTTAAAGAGAGGGATTTTCTTCCTGCTAAACAAGAATTTTTTGGGGGGGCGGGGGGGGGGGGAAGGGAGAAGGAAGTACATGTTCACAATGTCAGCTTTGTCAACCAGCAATCCAATTTCACCTCAAGGTTTGTCAGGGAATCAAACTCTTTTTCAGATTAGCATATCTGCTGTGACAGATCAATATCTTGCATTGATTGGAAGGGCCCAACCTGGAACTTATTTTCAAGCCTTGCACACTGAAGAAAATTAGATTAATACTATCTGGATAACTTGAGTTCACTGAATCTAACAGCCAATTTCATCCACATTTGACAAACGTACAAGAGATCAGAAACATAATTCAGGTGACATGAAGTGTGGCACTGTAAGTATCCCAAACACAGAAAAGGCTACAGCCTATATCTAAGACTGAATTACAGAGAATTCAAAGGGGTGAGAGAAGTTTTATGTATTCTGACACAAAACTAATTTAACCAATAAAAGTATATTGAAGACGTATTACAGGAAGATGTAGATGTGAACAAGTCAACACAGATATACCATCTCCCCCCCAAAAAAAACAAACCAGTCTTGTAAGACAACAGGAGGTAGATAGGAAGGAGAGTTTACCAATTTTAGGTTTAATAGCTGAATGAGAAACATTCTGTATTGCAATATCTTCGGGCAGAAATTTATGAAGCGATATAAAGAAAAGCATATCTCATAGYGAACTACCCCAATCAAAGAAGCTGGTTGATGTCTACAACTATTACAGTAATTCTATCTGTACTCCTGTGTATGTTTCTTCACCAGAAATTATTAGCCACGACAAGCCAGGGATTAGAGACTACAGCTCAAAGGTTATAGTAGCTACAGCAGTTCCTTAGGTTTTGAGGCATGGAGCAGCCTGCTGCTCTTCAGTAACCATTAAATTCCACAGATCACATTTGTCAACTATAACCCTCACAACAGCTTACACAAAGACAGAGATACTAAACTCTATTCAAGAAATATTCACCTCTGATTCTACCTAAGGTCACACAGTGAGCTAATGGCATACCTAGAACACAATCCAGGTTCGGAGAACTATCATTCTTCAGTCCCCTATCAACACCCCACGGCAAAACAGAATAGAATAGAATAGAATAGAATAGAATAGAATAGAATAGAATAGAATAGAATAGAATAGAATAGAATAGAATATTTTCAGTTGGAAGGGACCTATAACAATCATCTAGTCCAACTGCCTGACCAATTCAGGGCTGACCAAAAGTTAAAGCATSTTGTTAACAGCATTRYCCAAATGYCTCTTAAACACTGACAGGCTTGGGGCATCAACCACCTCTCTAGGAAGCCTGTTCCAGTGTTTGACCACCCTCTCAGTAAAGAAATGCTTCCTGATGTCCAGTCTAAACCTCCCCTGGCACAGCTTTGAACCATTCCTACTTATCCTACCACTGGATAMCAGGGAGAAGAGCTCAGCACCTCCCTCTCCACTTCACCTCCTCAGGAAGCTGTAGAGAACCATGAGGTTGTCCCTCAGCCTCCTYTTCTTCAAACTAGACAAGCCCAAAGTCCTTAGCCGCTCCTCATAGGACATGACTTCCAGCCCTTTCACCACCTTTGTTGCCCTCCTCTGGAAGCATTCAAGGACCTTCACATCCTTCTTAAATTGTGGGGCCCAGAACTGCACACAGTGCTCAAGGTGAGGCCGCACCAATGCTGAGTAGGGTGGGATAATCACCTCTTTTGACAATTTTTCAAATGCTTTTCAAGTTGCAGTTTGACAAGGCATTCTCATGACTTAACAATATTCTCAGTCATCCCTGCTTAAAGAGTTTCAGGAACGGGGGGGGGGGGGGGGGGGGGGGGGGGAGAAAAAAAAAAGAGATGTTTCACACGCTCCCTCTCCAAATCCTGGCGGACACAAAGCCAGCGTTTATTCCTCGCTCACCAACTTGGAGGGGAGGGACAGGGACAGAACAAAATAAAAATAAAAAACAACACCCACATGATGATTGTATACCCTACAAAGCTAAGTCAGGTACCCAAATTCAACTCCCTTCATTTTCTGTAGCTGGGTCAAAAAAAATCAACACTGTGACCTTCAAAAGCCAGTCAGCTGATGCCCATACCTGCACATGCTCCCTTGCCTAGCCTGGGAAGTCTACACATATATCAAACAAGCTCATCTGCACCAAACAGAAGGCCTTCTTTCACTAAAAAGCCAATCAGACTTCAACTAAGAAAAAAACCTCATGGGCTTGTATCACATATCTGGCAGGGTTATACTCCCTACAAATGATTGTATTTCTATTTTAACACATGGTTAGGAAAAAAAAGTGAACATGATGGCAACACCCTATTTCTGTTTTAACACATGGTTAGGGGAAAAAGTGGGAAATGATTGCAATATCCTATTTGCATAATAACTTCGCAGTTAAAGTATCAATAAGAAGTAAAACCTCTTGATTCAGTGCTCTTGTCAGTCTCAAACACACACAAATACAAGTCTCCCGCTCACCACAGGAATAATCCAGCCATCAAGTTATATACCAGTAACCCTATCCAACCTTTTAGACTGAGCAAACCGTGTAGGTTTTTACTCAGGGATCCCATGCTAAAACATGTCCAGCCATGTCACCTCCATGACTAAAATGCATGCACCTCCAGTAGATACATAGCCAACTATGAAGACAAGCAAACAGCTCCTGGTCACACTGTTTCATACATGCCCATTCTAACATGCAAAAACAGGCACAAGGACTTGGTTCAAACAGCAATCTGCGCAGCCACAATATGCAAAGGATTCCGGGAAACAGGAATGCCAGGAGCAAGTTGTGACCTTCCAGAACAGGTTTGGCCAGCCTTCAGTTTGATATCGCTTATTGGCTGACTTCAACTATCTGCATATGAAGTATGGTACACCTTTTTGAACCTGTGCTCAAATGTCAGACACTCAACTACTGAATATAGCAGAAAGAAGCCTTAGAATCAAGAATCTACTGTATGTTATTATTATAGTATCTATTCTATAAGCGCATAATATAGCTCAGAGCAGGTGGGCTCGGAGCCAGTTAAACGAAGATCAACATATGCATCACCCAAATATGAGCATGGTATGCATCTGCTCTGCATTTGGTGGATACAAGGCCTGTAGAATACATATGTTTGTCACAGCTTTAATACTTGCCAATTACATAACGTCCAAACAAAAAACTGGCTATTCCTGTGTGCCCAGTTGAACCCGACGGCGGTGTTTCGTAGCCCGTCTATTCCTACCCGGCCCCCCGGCTTCTCAGGGGGCTCCAAGCCAGTGACCGCCCCCGGGCCGGAGGACAGTCCCATACCCGGCAGGGAGGCGCCCCGCCGGGCCGGGCCGGGCCGTCGCCAGGCCCCCACCTCAGACAGCCTCGCCGCGGCCGGCGCCAGCGGGGACGGGGGGCGGCTTGGGATCGACTCGTACTTACGAATTTGGGCTTCCTGCCATCCGCCGGCTCTTCGGGGCCGCCGGCGCTCCCGGCCCCTGGAGGGCCCTTCCGACGGAGCCCTTTGTTCTCCCGCCCGCCGCGACCCGGCGGCGAGGACGAAGCGCAGTAACGCGGCCGCGGCCGCCGCGGCTCCATGGCCGCTCCGGGGAGAGGAGGAGAGGGGAGGGGAGATGAGGGGAGACCGCTGCCCGCGATCGGGCCCAGGCCCGGCGGCCCTGGCCGAGCTGGGTGTCAGCGATTAGCGCGGCTGAGCTGGGCTCGGCCGGGCAGGGCGCCGCGGGGGGAGGAGGGGGGCTCAGGGCTAAAGCCGCCGCCTCAAGGCAGCAAAGGATTTAGCGAGGAGCCTCTAATCCCGGCAGCAGCGGCGGCCGCCGCCCGCGACCCGCGGCTGCCGCCGGCCCGCAGCACGGGGAGGCGAAGAGGGGCAGGGGCGCGCGCTGCTAACGGCTGCTCCCCGGCGTCTGTCAGAGCCCAGGAATGTCCCGCCGTCCGAATCGTCCCGCCACTGCCGGTCCCACCCCCGGCCTCCTCGCGCTAGCCAATCCACGCCGGCAGGTTGGAAATGTCGTTTYCCGGTTGGCTGGCCTTCTGCCAATCTCTGGTGAATCAGCTGTTCTCTGCGCAGCGCCGGCGGGGAGCTCCAGTGACGGCACCTGTTTGCGCGCGCTCCCCCYATCCCTCCCATCCCCCTATCTCTGGACTACATGTCCCAGAGAGCAGTGCGGCCCCCGCCCGCGGAGGGAGACGGGGCTGCGCCGTCGGCTGGGCGGCGGCCGTTGTTGTGGTCCCGAGCGGCCGGGGGCGGYCGGGACCCCAGGGGTTGGTCCGGGAATGGGGTTGGTCTAGACGCGGGGTCTGGGGGTGCACATGGGCTATCGTCAGGGTTTGGGGCGTCTTCGTTTGTTTTGGCCCCCTGGAAGTTTTATGCCGCCACGTAACCGCGGCGGCCACCGTCCGCCCTGAGAGGGCGGTTCCCCCGTCAGCGAACAGCGGGTGCGCGGCCAGATTAACGTCCCTTGRGGAGTGTCAGTCCCCTCTGGCTCGGAGAGTGAGGGGTGCCCCCCTCCCCATCAGCTCTGTGACAATACCGGCAGAAGATGGGGTAAATACCCGTGTATTGAGGTACAATCGCCTCCATCTAGGGGGTTAAGATACACCTTTACCCCCTCAGGAAGGCTTTATTTCGTTGCCTCGCAGGTCCTACCTTTTCTTCTACAGGATCTGATCACCCGCAGCCGAAAGAGGGGACCAGTACCTCATCGGTTTGGYCTAGGATGCCGATTTCCAAAACCTGGTTTTGCTAAAAATTCCAATATYGTATGTAGAGCCACTGTTTGACAGGTGAAAACTGGTTTATCTATTTGTTTACAACTTTTTTATATATTTAGAGCCTTGATTTTTTATATGTAAATATACATTTTTATATATTTTATATTTATATGTACTTAGTACTTTTATAATATATAGCAGTTTGCTCATACTGGGTTAAGAAAGCAGAATAACACAGACGAGGAACAGGCCCTATTCAAAACAGTGGCAGTATTTCCATCAACTTCTTTAGGCCAGGATTTTGTTTTGTGACTGACACAGTCTTTGTGGAGGAGCTGTTAACTGTACTAACAAGGCCAAAAAGAACAGGCGTACCTACATTCTGTATTTGTTTAATGCAATCTGTTGTTTTCTGTCACAGAAGGATCTCCAAGACTGTGGTTTATGGGGAAATACACAAATAAATAGAGATTTCATTATACTATAGACTAGCAAATTGTATAGGCTTTAGAAAGTAATTCTCATTACTACAATCAATACCTTGCATTTATCTTTATCTTTAACAGTTGTTAGAATAATGATGCAAACTGGATACTTATATATGGGAAAATGCCAAATCTCAATGTTAGGTGTCATTAAGAAAAAGAAGGATAGCATTCATATCTCTACAATATTTTCTAAAACAGGAAAGTTTCCTTTTTCTGCTGTCATTCAGTAAGAAAAATGCTCAGGTTTCCATATTATTTCTATCATTTTGTGTTGTCTTGAATGCAGTGAAAATAAAATGTTCCCTCCAATGATTGCATTCACTTTTTCCACATAATTTGATGGGCATTCGTTCCAATGCAATGGCATAGAAAGAATAAAGATCTCAGTCCTTCAGCATGACTTACACAGGCAGTGATCTACAAAATGTAATGACTGCCACTACATGCAGCTGCGGTGAAATGTAGCAGAATTCAGCCCCCCATCCTGGACCTTTGCAGGACTGGGGCTTAAAGCTAGGGAGCTGTGGGGCTATGTAGAGTAGATGATGGAATTATTTGCCTACATTAAACTGTTTGTCCTTTGGCACATTTCTATAGATGTTTTGTAAATTTATATTGGAATTCTTTGTGGAGAGTATAATTAGCACAACACTGTTTAATGTCATGGTTAATGATTTCCTGGAACATTTGATTAGAAAATTAATCAGCCTATGTATGCGCATGATAAAGCTGTTTAAATGGACCTCCTAATTGCACTGTGGTAGAACACAATGGCTTGTGCCAATATATCACTTTCAGGGTACTGTATTGCAATAATAGAGAAACACTAAGGGGAATAATTTATCAGACAGTTTTACTAAGCCAAAAGTAAATGTTAGTACTTTTGATCAATTATTRTTATTTTATACTACCCCTCTTGTGCTTCTTAGGTGCTTCACAGAACAAATACACTCTTCCAGCAGCTTAGATGGCCAAGATTAATCATGACTGAGGAAAAAATTGTGAGGAAGAAATTAATCGGTAATACTGTAATTGTGCAGAGATTATACTTAGCATGCATATTATCTGGGGCATGCATATAGCTTGGCAATTTTGCATTATTTTTGTTCTGGAATGAGAATTTTTCAATTATAAAAGTGTGAGACAAAGCAAGTCCATGAAGTTAGACTCTTCCCATTCTGTTCCCTCTCTCTTTTTTTTTTTTATATACTATGACTCGGGTCTTAAACCAAAAAAAAAAAAAAAAGAATACCCTCCTAATATTCATTGTTCCAGGGAAGCAGTTTTTCAAATAAATCCCTGTGCACAGTCGTATTTCTTGCAATTCGTTTTTGCTACCAACAGAAATACTTTTGGAAACCAGAAGCTTGTTGACTTTGATCCCAAGTCTTTATTGCTAAGCGTTTTAGTCAGTCACACCTGCACAATGGTAAGTATCACTGTTAAGTATCAATGCAATATGTATCTTGCACCACTTATAAAAAATATTCAGGCTTTATAGAAACATAAAGGACATCAGGGTTCTTTTTCAGTTATGCACGGCAGTCAACACCAGGCACTTAAAAAAGATGTAATTAAAGGACTCAAGCTGAAACGAAGCTTTCACTGAGATTTGTCTTTAAAATACTTTTATACATTTTTAATTACTACATGGGAGTTGTTACTGAAGAAAACAACAAAGCAAATGGTGTTAGCAGATTCTGAAGGTGTAGCTGTATAGCTGTCTTTACTCAAGAATGTACAGACGAGAAAGGCATCCCTGAAGACAGCATATGTCACAATCCTGTTACTGATTTTATACCAGTCATGGCTTTTTGAAATGTCWAACAAAATTTTGCATGCAGTGGATTTGTTCTTTCTCTTTTCTAGCTAGAATTTAAATTAAGGACTTTCAGAAGTAGTTGTAGTCTGAATAGCACCATTCTCCTTTTTGAAGCTTTCAAAGTCACCCTGTTAAAGATGAGGATATAAGAAGTAGGAAAGTAGTTTGCTTCATCAATTTATTGTGAATTACATGTTGCTAATAACTTCTCACAAAATATCTTAGGCTAACCTCTCATTCAACTGAGGAAATTTAATATACCCCCTTCAAGGTACTGCCTAGATGGGAAAAAATCAGTAAAGAAGTCCATTATACAGTTCATCAAATGAATCTTTATGAGGATATTGGAGATGTGATTTGTGGCACTATTTAGGATACATTGCATACTACATTATTATAAAGTTCAGGTTTGTAATTTAATTATGGGCCAAATTATCTTCAGTTCTAGCTCTAGTTGAAGTGACTAGGCCAAGTCTGACGGCTGWTATAAATTATAAATTGTAAATGGTCTGAGTGTCATGGACTGCAATAAAGGCTATGTTATATATTTTTATACTTCATGTGGGATTTTCAGAGCAGCCTAAAGAATTAAATGAGCTGCTCAAACCTTGTCTATTCTACCRTTATGCTATTAAATATTCCTAGTAGAATTGCTGCAAATAGTTAATTTTTGCCAAAAGAAAATAAATATGTTTCCAGAGGAGAAAATTGCGATGAAGTTTTTTGTGAATATAAGGGTCCGTAGTAGTGTGATCAAGCATAATGATTTATCAGGGCATTTACTATAAAGTTTTTAAGGCTTATGTCAGAACGCTGGGATGTAACTATCTTCCATTACTTCTTGATAACGCTCTGAATTCCTCATAGCTTTCCTTTTTTTAATATACATCTGTCTTTTTTTATGATTCACTTTCCAAATTTCTTTCTAAGAATCTGTCTTTCATTTTTACTTGTGATAATGTATAGTACTTTCTACTAGGGCATGATACTGTCTGCTTTCAAAAATCCCTTCTTTTCTTTTGACAGATGTATCATTTTGAGAGAGAGAGATACATAAACACATATATGTATGTGCATATATAATGCTTTTTATGAGTTAGTTATGTATTGAGGAAGTCTCAAAGTTGACTACARTTTGTTTATATAGCTTTTATTTCTCTCTGATTTTCTTATTCTAATCCAWCTTTAAGTTTCTCATTCTAGTTTTTCCTCTCACAAGAATAATGGATATAATCATATCACAGTTACTGCAACTTAATATTCAGCTACAGTAAGTACTGTACATGTACATTAAGAAAAATGCTTCCTCTCATTTTCAAAACATATATATATATATATCATTTTGGGAAATTCCTGAAATATATTCCAAATGAAACATAATCAGCAATTTTGTGTGTAACAGAAGTCACTCTGTTGCCATCCAATCTGCGTGTTACTTTTTGACCCTCTGTTCCTTGGTATGTTTCAGTGGACAACCTGATTTTTAACGGCTCTTCAGCACTCGTGGTCGTACACTTCTACAAACAKAGTGCAATGTGCTACCTTTTTTATGTTATATAGAAGCTTCATCTCTTGTCATAGGAAGATGAAGAACGTACTTGGAGGGTGTACTTTGTATCACAAGTAKTMTTTCAGTGCAGCATAGCTACTAAGCTAAGTTTCTTCTAAGAAGTTTCTTAAGTGGCAGTCATGACTCAGAATAAACTTCACAAGTTTCCATTTTCCTTCACCTATGTTATAATAAATGAAAGCTAYTGGTCAAGAAAAATGAATGCTTTCACTTATTTTTACAAAATATTTCTGCAGAAACAAGGGAGATGATTATGTTGAATTATGATATAGAGGTTATCCTATAGGACCTAGAGATGTAACTAACTCTCAGGTATTTGGGGGTGAAGGCAGGCAAGAGAAATTGTATTGTAGTCATTACAGGAGTGCCTCTCAGCTGGCAGTAGTTGACAATAGCCTCTCAGAATGTTTTCGGTTCATTGTACCATGACCTGACAATGAAGACTTCTGAAACCAAAATGTATTTCCCAGGAAAAACACAGGCCAGTTGACATGGTTTCTCTTACTCTATAAATGAAAAATTTAGAGAGAGCAAAATCTCAACCTCTGTGTAAGTGTTGGGGTGTGATAAGCTCTCCATAAGAGATGGGGAGCTGAGGGAGACCCTTCTTTCTAAATTGGAAAGATAAGGATTTAATGGATGGACTGTTTGGTGGCTGAGAAATTGGCTGGATGGTCACATCCAGAGAGTAATGGTCAGTGGTTCAATGCCCAAATGGAGATCAGTGACGAGTGGTGTCCGTCAGGGGTCTGTACTGGGATCAGTACTGTTTAATTAATCTTCATCAGTGACATAGGCAGGGGGATCAAGTGCACCCTCAGCAAGTTTGCAGATGACACCAAGCTGATTGGTGCGGTYGACACGCCTGAGGGACAGGATGCCTTCCAGAGGGACCTGGACAAGCTCAAGAAATGGGCCCATGTGAACCTCATGAGGTTCAACAAGGCCAAGTGCAAGGTCCTGCACCTGGGTCAGGGCAACCCCTGGTATCAATACAGGCTGGGGGATGAAGGGATTGAGAGCAGCCCTGCCAAGAAGGACTTGGGGGTATTGGTGGATGAAAAGCTGGACATGAGCTGACAATGTGTGCTCGCAGCCCAGAAGGCCAACCACATCCTGGGCTGCATCAAAAGCAGTGTGACCAGCAGGTCRAGGGAGGTGATTCTGCCCCTCTCCTCTGCTCTGGTGAGACCCCACCTGGAGTACTTCATCCAGCTCTGGAGTCCTCAGCACAAGAAAGACATGGACCTGTTGGAGCGGGTCCAGAGGAGGGCCACAAAAATGATCAGGGAGATGGAACGCCTCTCYTGTGAAGAAAGGCCGAGAGAGTTGGGGTTGTTCAGCCTGGAGAAGAGGAGGCTTTGGGGAGACCTTACTGATGCCTATCAGTACTTAAAGGGGRCTTATAAGAAAGATGGTGGCAGACTTTTTAGCAGGTCCTGTTGTGACAGGACAAGGGGGAATGGTTTTAAATTAAAASGGGGTAGATTTAGACTAGATATAAGGAAGAAATTTATTACATTATGTCGGTAGTGAAACACTGGAAGAGGTTGCCCAGAGAGATGGTAGATGCACCATCCCTGGAAACATTCGAGGTCAGGTTGGACKGGGCTCTGAGCAACCTGATCTAGTTGAAGTTGTCCCTGCTCATTGCAGGGGGGTTGGATTAGATGACCTTTAGGGGTCCCTTTCAACCCAAACTATTCTATGATTCTATGATTCTACGAGATACAATGGCCAGCAGGGCAAGGGGCCTCACTAGCCAGGGCCCCACTCCCAAGCGAGGCAAGCAAGACCAGCCCAGGGATGGTAGCTGGGTTCAACCAGTAGTCCGGACGATCAGGCAACTATGTGATGATAAGGCAGGTTTGAGGTGAAGYGAGGAAGTCAGGCCAAAGGTCAGGGTGAGGATCAGGTCCAGTGAAGGTAACAAGGGTCAGACACAGTCTAGTGATGAGTGGGAATTTCCRCGGTGATGAGACAGGTGAATCTTGGAAGTCACACTGCAGGTCAGGATCAACAGGGTTCATATCTGGCAGAGTGAAGGGCTGTCCTCTTTTTTGTGATGTGCTATGATATGCACTAGAATCCATCCTGGTTTTGTATCCCATGAGTGGCGTCATGAGGCTCAAGACCTTTGTTTGTTACTTCTACAATCACTATTACTCTGAAAGAAAAAAATTATGATTATGTGTCCATCAGTCTCTGAAAAATAATGTAATTTCTTATCCCCATCTGTCTATAAAACCGCATTCCTTTTCATTCATGAGTTCATTCCCCCTTGTTTTGAACAACCATGCTGGTACCAATGGAGAGGAAATCTCCTCAAAAAAGTTAGGATAGCCTTTGACAATATTAAAAATCAAGTAGGGAGTCATCGTGGAGTCAATCACTATACCCTACTAAGTGCTCATAAAGTTGTTATTTACCATTATGTTGTGTGAGTTTCAAATCTCAGATAGACATCAGATAGATGCATGTTTTCCAGCTGGAAAAGCATCAGSAAAGACATCTTTTAGTCCCATAAAAGAGAGGGAATATGAAGACCTGCACAGGCTTGCAGAATGGTGACTGTACTGGGGGATTAATAAAGGCAGCCAAGCTGCAATAGTCCAGATACATGATTTGGATGGATGATACTTACTTTCAAAACAGCTTTCTTTAGGTGAACTGCAACATGGAAAAAGGAAGAATGTTATCCCAAAAGTGGTTCGAAACATACATGATTAAGAGCAGTTGCATTCTTCCCTGGAAATAAGAATAGAGCATCAACATAYATGATTCTCTGAAGAAGAGCAGCATGCACAGAAGGAAGAGCAGTGTGCRGGGCAAAGAGCTTAGCAGCAAGAGCAGCAGGCAGGCTTATGTATGGAATGGTGCTGAGAACTGAGCATTGAAAGGTACTCATCCCAAATAAAACTGCATTGCTTATGCATATCGTGAGCTTGACTCACCCTCTGCCCCCTTAACAGCAGTGTCATTCACTGTAAGACTTTTGGTCCCTGTAGTGATTACTCCTAGTTGTACTTAGGTGATGTGACTTTCCTGTGGTCCTGCATRTCACAAGTCAGTAATAATATTGGGGATGAGTATCAGTATACCTGAAATGAGGTATTTCCAAGTACTATGGTTCCATAAAGCAAATATGTAGGGGTTGTGTAGCTTTTATACATAGGGGAGATCCATATTCTCCAGCTTAGGGAAATCTGAAAGGTAAAGAACTAAGCTAAGCTCTTTCTATGATTAACGAAGTAAGACTTTACTGAAGCTCTCACTTCAGCTAGTGAAGAGMAACTAGCACCTACAAAAGGCAGTTCATCCTCTCTTATAATATGAATCTAAAACAAATGGAAAGAAGAACCTCTGGAGATCCTTCTCTGTCTTGACTGACTACAGAAGATGCTTCAATACCTGGCTTAGACTAGATGAGTACCTTTTTTATGCTGAAGGTAAGTGAAGTAAATCTCATTTTCGCAAGCTGTTCTGGGGACTTCAGCAGTTTGCACCCTTTCACTAGATTTTATTAGCATCTTCATATTAATTCAGAAAATGTAGAAATATTTAAATARCAATGTTAATAACTCCTTGGAATTAACAAGAAAATTCTCTTGTGATCCTCAGAGAATAAAACTTTGAATAATCATACTTCCAAGATAATCTGCACATCTCTGACAATAGTTTTTGATAGTCTGAAAATTGAAGACAGATTTTTTTTCCCAAAAAGATTAATGACTACTTCTCTTATTCCTTTTACTGCAATCTGTTATCATTGTGGATATTAAACTACTTCAAAAACTGTGGGAAGTGTTAAGTTGCAAATATACTCTCCTGTTGTATGGACTTACTTGGGCGGTGATTAAAAGGATTGATGCTGCTACCAATCGAAATGTTCTAGTACATTTTCTTGACAAAATCTATTCCATCTTTCTGTTTCATCTTTCCGTTTCATCTTTCCTTTCCCCCCTGCCTTTTCTGTTATAATATATTGTTTTTTCTCACTTTCAAAACTTCCCCTTCAACCTTGGGACCTTTTGGAATATGAAGAAATTAACTCCCTCCTCTAATCAGTGCATGACATCAGTCCCATCACGAATTTGTTAGATTTATAAACAGGTACCTTTGTGCATTCTCCCCAGATGGCATTCTCTCTGTGAAGAAGTCATCTGTAAGCATGGACAAGCAACTTAATTATTCCTTTTTGAATCTTTCTTTAAAATTTTCCTTTGCCAGTATGCCCACAGAAATGTGGATTTTAATTACAGCCTCTCTCACTGGTAGGTGTTGCTTCTGATTTGGTCTCTATCTCCTGTCTCTCTTCTACAAAGAGACATCAAGCTTTTGACGCATTGCCTTGTTTTCGTTCAAAACACTTACAGCTCTAGGACCCTGGTATTTTACAATAATAAACATCGTGATTAATAGACAGAACTTGATATTTCTGTTACATGCAAAAACTAGAACACGTAAACTCTATTTGATTTCTAGGCTTTCTCTCCGAGTTTCCGCCTGCATTTACATGGGAAAATTCACCACAACAGATACATCAGTATAAAAAATACTTGCTTTCCAAACTTAATGTTCCACTCTTCAAATAGGATGAAAAGTCACTAAACAGATACATCAGTATAAAAAATACTTGCTTTCCAAACTTAATGTTCCACTCTTCAAATAGGATGAAAAGTCACTAAGTAATTTGTCAATGATGTTCACCATATTTACTAAATAATCCRTATTTTATAGTTCAATAAAGATTTCAGACTTGTGGTGTTTTACAGCTCTGAACTATACGTGTGCACAATCTCAGAATTGACTGTTTTATCCCCATGTCTATTAGTATGGCTTGTGAGAGGAGTTGGGCTTAGATATAATTATCCATTTATGTTTTAGGTGGAAACAGAGGAAAACTTGGCCTGTGTATCTAGAACCGAATGTGTCATTGTACAACCATTTCTTTTAAATAGGGAGATTATACAAGCTATATTCATTCAGATTCAGTCTTATGTAAATCATGGCTTTGCAATCACTTAGGAGTTGTATCACATTAATCTACAGTGACAGTGTTCAACAGAGTCTAGGAGGTTGTTTGATTTTACACTTTGTAAATGACAGTTTTTGATTTCCTGTAATTTTTTGGATCGCAGACAAAACCTTGTTTCAGTAACTACATATTAGCTGGACAGTTACAGATGAAATGCAGAATTGTTGTGGTTGGGTGATATGATCAACATTCATCACAAGCTAATAACGATGATTTTGAACATCTTAATTGGAGATCACACAACTCTGTGTAGTGTGAAATAAGATGTCTGGATGATGGCAAAGATTTTGACTAGTCCTTGTGCTGATAGCCTGCAGGAGATTTTAATATTCTGAAGTCACACCAGATGGGCAATCTGCTGCAGTATATACCCTGGCTCAGTTTTAAGCTGCAAGGCTTTGATATCTGATGTCACCTCAAGGGAAAAATAATAAACAGCTGCACTAATGACATTTTTTAATCTCTCTACTCTTGATTCACCTAGGCTTTGACTCATGCAATAGTCAGCTTAGGATAACTGTAGAAAGGCACAGACCTTCTACAATACCAAGGTATAAAAATGTGCAAGGGGATCAGAAATGGAACTGGAAAAAAATGAATAACTATTATTTAACTGCTCTATGCATGCCTTGTAATCCTATGTACAAAAATTAACTTGTTGTGGCAAAATAGGTTTGGAAAAGCATAGAGATATAAGAAAAAATGGCAGAGGAATCACAATTTTAAAATTAGTATTGTAAAAGCGTACAGATAAGATTTTGATTAATTTTTATAGCTGCAAGAAATGTAGTCAGTTTTMTGGACCAATGGAGTTATTTATTCTGGGAGTGAGTAGATAGCAGTACCAGCACTCCCCTGCTCCAAGGTTTTGCTGCATAAATTCTTTCATAGAATATTCCGTGGAAACAACCTGAGTCAATGTGACTTCTGTAGCCCTTGATCACAGTCCCCAGAGTGGGTCTTTCGTCCATTTTGATAGTGGACAACTCGTAGCTTCGGGTGTTTCATGGTGTTGTGTATCTCTTTCAGTGTGGACTTTTAGCACAAAAAAGACTCGTAATTTACAGTTTATCAGTTGACCAGTAGGTTATGCAATGAATATGAAATAGAGGATATATTCAACTTTTTGAACTGACCTGTAAATTCAGGTTGGTTTTTTTGTTTTTGTTTGTTGGTTTTTTTAATCAATTGCTTCAGACTATAGCAAATACGTCGTGTTAAAAGAGAAAGAAAAATGTGAGGAATTAGGAGCTGTCATTATAAACAGCTGGTTTTGAATTAGGGAGCCAAAGAAGGAGCTACAATAACTTGTATTCTATCATGCAGAAGCATTTAGAACTAGTCACTGAATAAACAAGATCTCATCTAAGCGCTTTGCCCTACTGTGGCTGCTGAACACAAGTACAATGAGTAAATGGTAGAGGAAATAGTCTGAGTTGAAAAATAGGACATGTAAAAGGTCARTAGAACTTTCACCTGGATTGTGAAAGGAAAACAAAAAAATTAAGGAACACTTATATTTGCCATCTAAGCACTGAATGAGGAGGAAGACAATCAGAAGGTCCCTTAGTTCTGACTATATCTGGTTCTGTGTCACTTGTTATGCTTTGCAGTCTTCAATTAACTCAAGCTAATTGTTAAATAACTTCATCATGAACACTATGAAGCCTACTGAGAATGGGGCCTTCCACACAAGTGTGAAATGAATGACGGATGCATTTAAAAAAAATTTGAAAATATGTAAAAGCCTGTGAGTGATGCAGGAGCCGAATGTATAATGCCAGGAAAGAAAGGACATGTGATAAAAATCCAGACTGAAACTGGAAACTGGAATACACAACTGAAGATACAGAATTAACACATAAAAGCATGACATAGCTAGCATTTGCCTGGGAACTGAATTCAGAAGGGCCAAAATAGGCTTACGGAGGGTGAACAGTGCTCTGACACTACAGACTCGAAGGACAAAAAAGATGATAGGCATGTGATAGAGAGACACATGGGTTCAAATTTGGATACAAATCTGTTCATGCTCTGGTAACCAGGACAATTACCAGCATGTTAAGTAAAAAACAAAATTGACTCCACTGCTCTGCAGAAGTGACAAGTGATGAGAGTGTGCGTACATGACAGAAAAAGATTCTGCTGGTCCCATCACTGATCCCAGTTTGTCCCTCGGTACAGCAATATATAAAATTCTCTAGAGTAATGGGGCATTCAGGTTGGCCTGTTCACTTTTCCAGAGGGTCTCACTATATCAAAACCTGACACTGGGCCAGGCTGGGAATTGCTGGGTAGCCACTGTGTAGTTCCAGGCTATTCAATATATGCCAGGTTAGGAGACTAAACTCCCAACATTTTCCAAAGTCAGGACAAGATGCTGACAGAGCTTGATACCGTTTGCAATTTTCAGAAAAAGTTCTTCCACCTTCTATCTCTGACATTAAATACCTTGTTGGTTTGACTTTTCTTCTTTGAGAATCCTAGAAAAACAGATAGAAGTAAGAAGGAAAATTACACGGGACTCTACTCCAGCACATTATGGGATAACTTACATTTGATTTGCCATGAACAGGCTGAAAAGCCAGACAGGAGGAGTGATTTGATTTTAAAGTGTCATTTGCTTAGATATGCTTCTTCTGTTTGAAAGGCCACAAATAAACCAATTATTACACTAATTCTGAAGAAGATGACTTCATATTGTTTAACTCAAAGATAACATATCCAAAGTGGGTTATGATAGACAAGGCTGCCTTATGCCTGAGGTCTGCTCAAGAACAAGTGATGCCATGTGCTAGGCACCTCTGAAGTACTGATTAATGAACAAAACCTTTCCTAGAAAAAAAGGTCTAAATGTCTCCTTTTGTAAGTGAGGATGTATTTTTTCATTGAGATGCACAGTACAGTACAGTGAGTTAAAGGCGTTTTGGAGTTTTGTAGCTGAATGTCATTCCCTTTAAATGAGATACTGGCAGTTAGATGGCTTTGATTGCTGCCAGCTGTCAATACCCCTGAGGAAAGCAGAGATACTTCTATGATGGAAGATGAACAAGAAGCCTGCTGATCAAACACATCACAAGTTGTGTCAGAGGATTACTGAGCTAAATAAAATAGATGCATGTTTACATTCTTCTAGTCATAAACAAGCTGTCTGTGAATTTTCTTTTTTTTTTTTTCCTACAAAGAACATTTCATACTCCAGTATATTAACTGTTTTTTGTAGCCTCTCTTCTTGAAGTTATGGAATACATGTCTGTAGATGGAAAGGAGAGGAAAGGAGCTAAAACAGCCATTTAAAAATGTCTGTCCATTTTCCTCGTGTAAGTACCATTTAAACAGACAACAAGAGTAAAAATGGTTTACTTTTTACTGTTACTTGTTGTAGTAAATGGATATATGGGCTAGAATTTCAAAACTAGATACTCACAACTTGAAATATGCAGTTAATTCATGGATCCAATACCTGCTGTGCAGTACAAGTCAGGTATTGGTGTTGCACATGGTCAGTTAACTACTATTAGTTTCTATATGCCTGATTTAGAAATACACACTAGATTATATCTAATTTTGAAAAATGTAGTCCATATGTTTTATGAGTCCTCTTCTGTTTCTTCTCATTACACCTGCTTGCTCTCAGTGTTCAGCAGAAAATTAGCTGAAAGCATTAAAAGAGGAAGTGAAGACAAGCAATGCAGTTTAAAAAGTCTAAAAAAAGTCTTAAAAAGCTTAAATCTGTCTTTACACCTATGCATTACCAAGTGGTTGAGAATATAAAGTGTTTCTTTGAGTTGGTATGTTCTCCTTTAAAGCCTTCAATGTTAGCYAAGTGACACATTTTAAAAGCCTGTGGAGCTGATAAGTCTTGGGTGTAGGTAAGTAATCTTAATAGAGATACCTACTGGGAGGACATGTCCAACCTTAACAATCTTAATAAAGAAACAAAGAATATCTATCTTATATGGTAAGGGAATGTGAAGTTTCTGTATATTCTATTCCTCAAATAAAAAATAATTTTCTAATTTCTTCTCAGAAGAAGAAAATAATCTTCTGAGAAGCTTTTAATGACAGGTAGTCATTACGTTGCAGCCACAGTAGGAAGTCCTGTAGTATTATACATCTTATTTGTCAACTGTCTTTCTACTTGGAGATTCATACTACCAAAGTTAGGAGGCTAATCACCAAGGCGCCCTTTGCACTCATGAGGCAGTCATTAAATCTCTTTCAAGAGGTAGAGAAATCCTAGATAACTCGTAAGCTGAAAAATAGAGACCAGACTGAACAGCGATYGCTGATCGCTGAATCAGCGATCCTATGAGAAGGGAACTAGAGAAGGGTTAAGAGCCAGGGGTGATAGTGTATCTCATATTCTTCAGAGGCAGGTAGCCTGTATGCTTTTCTCAGTGATCCTAACTTAGGCTTAGCTATGTGCACAGACCAAGGTAACCTAGACTAGGAACAGKTCTTAGAAGTTTTTTGTTTCCTTAGTTTTTCATGGTGTGAAGGATATAAATACATTACTGGAATGGGATTTAGGACCCAAGTTCAGTTTTTGCTCAGATACAGATCCATGGTGATTATGAAAAAGCAAGCGGAGGCTGTAAAAACCAGTCACAAAGGCTGCATTTACACTTCTCTAGTGTGGTTCATTTTAATATCGTTCCCAGCTGTCTAGATAAGGGAACAACTAAAATGTGCTGTGGCTGTCCTCCCCAAATGTTCATTCCTTTTCTGAGAGTACCCAGTGGTAGATGAGAGGTTGGTACGTGCATTAAGTCTAGCCCTGATAGAGGTCAGCATATGCCTGGACCAGGGAAGGCTTCTTACTGTAGAAGTGGCCGAAGAAGTACCTCTAACAAGTAATGACACGTAACATAAATTGCTTTCTGAACATTTTGTAGGTCGATTCTCTTTTACCTCTGTGATAGTCTGCTAATGTGGGCACCTGACTGAGGCCAGGTAAAAGGAATTCTCTCCTTCTTTTTTGTGCTTTGAACCTCTTAGGCAAGGTGCCTTTTTTAATCTTCTCTATTCCTTCCTTTTGCTTTGAAGGGAGCAGTATCTTCATCAAGGTATTCTCTTTTTTTTTTTAGGCCTTGCGACTTGAATGTCTGACCATCTCAAAACCTGAGTGCGCTGATCTTTGGAACAGCACTGCGAAGCGGGCAGGCTCACCGCCGTCTCAGAGAAAAAAGAACTGAGGACTAGAGTAGTTCAAATGACTTCTCAGCAGCTGCACACTGAATCTGTGGCTGAGCAAAAACTCCTGTCCTAAATGCCGTAACCTCCCCAAACCAGGCGTGTGGGGAGTGTACGTGTGTGTCACTGGCAAACTCCAAGCTGGACCAGCCGGTGAGCAGGAGGCCCCGGGTCCGGGCAGGGGTACCAGGCGGGCTGAAGGTCTGTGCTGGTATTCGGGGGGACCCGTGATGTGGGGTGYCTGTGGGGCGAGTGTGTGAGTGCTGCGTGTGTGCAGCCAGCACCCAGCTGGGCCAGCCGGTGGGTCGGGGACCCGCGGGGTGGGTAAGGGGGGCCGGGGGCCGGGCAGGGGTGCCGGGGGGCAGAGGGGCCGTGCCGGTGCTCGGGGGATCCGCGAATGTGYGTGTGCCTGTGACCCTGGAGAGCGTGGTGTGTGYGCTGCACCAGTGACCTTCTGCCTCTGCCAGCCCAAGAGGAGGAGGGGACGTGGCTGTCTGTGCCTGGGTCTGCTGTGGGTCCTCAGTGTGGGTGCTGCGGGGGGCAGCGCCTCATCTGTGTCCGTCTGTGACCGTCTGTGTGACCGGCCCTGTCAGTGTCCTCTGTCTCTGTGTCTGTGTCCCCCCGTATGTGTGCGTCTGGGATACGTGCTCAGCTTCACTGCTGGTTGAACCTGGAAAGGAGAAAGCTTGAGCCGCATCCCTCAGCCTGGGCAGAGACCCCGGGGCGCTGGGCACCGGGCTGGGCTCCCGCGGCTGGCCAGGAGGAATCCCCAGGCCTGGAGCTGCTGGAGGTGGCAGCCGCTTGCAACAACTCTTAACATTATGCTTTTGTATCACCATGTTATCTAGGCACTTCCCAAAAGTAACAATATTTTTTTTTTTTTCTCACACTATCCTTTAAAGTTACAAAGGTATTATGCTTATGGAGACATGGACCACAGTGATTAAGAGCAATATTTTTAGTGACTAGTCCTTTTAGGTGCCTCCACTTAAAGAAAAAAAAAGTCACTTTCAGGGGGCTTGAATCTTGTCATGATGTTGTAGGTAATAAAGCTAGAGCCCCTCTAGGGCAGATGAGGCCTTTWGTGCCCTGTAAATAAGGAATTCAGAAAAATGAGGGATGAAAAATTGTTTGACATTTTTGAAAATTTGGCTTGTGACATGGTTAATATCGCACAGCAGATGTAACATGCCACAGAGGCCACAGCCCACCAGCTGAGGTGAGCTAACTGAGCAGAAACCACAAGGAGAGATTATACCCATAGAAACAGTTTATTACAAGAGAGCTGAAGGGCATTGGCTGTGCATGAGCTAGAGAAATTTATGCCRTAGTTTAACCATCACTTTAAACTCCTGAAGCTGCCAAAAGAGGCATTTCAGCCTTCCCCAGATTACTTTTTCTGCTGCTGTGCTCACACAAACAGTTGTGCTGGACAAAGGGAGGTGATGGCAGAGGGGCAGGCAAAATAAATATTCCATTTCTAACTTGGACCAGTTTCTCTGCCTAGTTTACCACCTGGAAGCACAAGCTTTTGTGTTGGCAGAAGTGTTGAGTTAATATAAAGATGGGAATGAATGGCTGAGCAAGGGAATAGGAATGGATCTCTTTATTCAGCTGGTCTATGCTGCATAAAAATGACTGCAGAATTTTGGCATTGTAATTGCTCTGTGGWTAAGTAGGAAAATGGATTTTCTCATAGTTCACAGCATAATTCGGGTTGAAAAAGACCTCTGAAGGTTACGTAGTCCCACCTCCTGATCAGAGTAGGGCTTGCTTCAATGSTAGTTGAAATTGCTCAGGGCCTACCTCAGTGGGGTGGTGAATGTTTCCATGATGGAGATGACACAACACCTTTGGACAGCCTGTTCCAATTCTTAGCTCCTCTTTGGAAATAATTTTTTCCTTATGTCCAACTGGAGTTTATTCTGTTGAAGCTAGTGACAGTTGTCTCTTGTCTTTTTTAGCCATGCAGGTCTAGGAAACTGGCTCTGTTTTCCCTATAACTCTTCTTTAAATAATGAAATAAAAAGAATAAAGTGAAAGAAATAAAGTGGATCCCCCAATAGCCTTTTCTTCTGCCAGTTGAACAAGTCCAGCTCCTCTCAGCCTCCATGCCTATGTCCTGTACTCCAGCCCCCTMACCCTCTGAATGGCTCTCTGCTGTACTCTCCAGTTTGACAACATCTCTTGTCTTGGGGAGCCCTGACCTGAGCACTGTATTTCAAATGCAGCCTCCATAGTGCTGAATGAAGGGAAATAATCGACTTTCTTGACCTGCTGGCTAAGCTTTTGTTAATGCGGCCTGGTAYGTGGTTAACCTTTGTCACAACAGGGTACATTGCTGACTCATGTTGAACTTGTGGGCCATCAAGATAGCTTTCTCTCTGGTGTTTTTCAGCAAAGCTGTTTTCTAGCCCTGCCTGTACTGTTGCATGGAGTTTTTCCTCRTGCCTTGCAGATCACTAGCGTGTGATTGTATGAGATGAAATAGCAAAGTGATTCAGAAAACTTTGAAACAAGCCCATGTTGAAACTATTTCTTAGAATGGTGTCTTAGCCTTTTTGGGGTCCTCGGAAATCTGCAGTTTGTTGTCTTTCCATACCTCCCACTCAGTCTACCGAGGTTCACCTTCCCACTCTTGCTTTCTATCCATCCTTCTCTTCGGAAGTTAAGATTAAACATAGTTAAGAGCAAAACATTTAAAAATTGAGAATATAGATGAGAAAGGAAAAGGATAAGAATGCAGAAATATGTGATACTTAGTTTTGCAGTTATTAGGACTGTGACACAGATAGATTGTATAAACAAACAAAACAAGACTATGAAACTAGCATATATTACTAACATTAGGAATARTGTTATCATGTCAGATAAAGCTCCCGTAAAAGTACATTTTATTCCCTGTATAACAATTTTGCTTTTGAAATTACTCTGCATGAAACTGTGTTTAATCATTACAAGTGTGACTACCCCTATACTGTTCAAATGCTTTCTCCTACTTCACTTTATTTCTTATCGGGAACAGCATTCCAAACAGTTGTCTCAGTATTCATATCAAAGCAGACAAAATTCAGACCTCTAAAGGACTAAATTGCCTTATGCATTTTTGTTCATCACAGAGAACAAAAACCATACTTTCAAGTGCACTAGGTCTATTTGTAGTGCCATGCCCATTTCAAGGAAATTTTTCTACTCTAAYGTTCTGCTTTCCTCCATTGTTATAATTGAATTCATAAAACAGTTCTTTATTTTTTTGTCTTATAAATGGAATGTTCTTCAGGAACAGAGCAAGAATACGTGCACAGAAATCACTGAAGAGTCACCTCTATGGGAAAAAACCCTTTTACTTTCAATAGTGAAATAAGTAGATTTAATAAATGATGACATTATATGAAAAAGATCAATTTATTGTTTGCTTACCTTAAAAATACCGAGTTTTGCTAAGCAAAGTAGTTTGGGAATAATTTTTTTCATATTCTTTTTCTTCTATAAAAATTTAGAGACACACCTAATTAGATTATCATTTTAAGGGGGAAGAAAGTGTCATGATAAGATTCAAGTGTGAAGGTTAGATTCAGTAGATGCTCTATATTCTATAATACAGTAGCTCTGAGAAAAAGATCTATTGTGTCCCTTTTTTAAGTTCTTGCAGCATGCTGAGAGTTTATTTTGCTATTACATCCATTTCAAACATGCTAGGAGACTACTTTGTCATTGTATCCATCCCAGACAACAGCAGATTATTAGACCTGAATTTGACAGGGTGAGATTGAGCCACACCAATTTGAGAAACRGTGACAGTTAGAGAAGTTCGTGTGGTTTGGATTATTTGTCTGTGAAGATCTCCGACCCATTTTGTTCCCAGTTTTTCTTTCCAGTTATGTAGAATAATATGTGAAAAATAATACATGCAAAATTTTTCAGAATAAGTATGACCAGTTTCATGAATAATTCATTTCTGTCTTGTATGACTTCATTATGTCATGTATAACTAGCACTTTATACTGTCAGACTGAAAAGCTACAAAAAATGTTTAACCTTGCAGTATAAATTCGTATCTTGTAATTTGAAAAGTTACATGATATTGCACAAGTCCTAGCATTCTCAAATGTGCTTTCCCAGATGCCTTATTTAAGATAAAAAAATAAAGGACTTAGGCCTATTTTTTCCACTGATAGAGTTCTGGTTTTTATATAAACAAATCATATATTTAATAATCTTCACTGGYCTAACAGCTCTCATAAAGGAATTAATTTCAGCTATTGGTCTTAATTGTGCAGGATAGCTAAAGCCATAGCTAAATATTTCATCAGTTATGTCAGWTAAGAGAGCATAATACTACACCCATCTTCTAAGTGAGAAATCTCTGGCACTACTCAGAAACTAATGAGTATTTTTCCCTAATTGCCTAAAGAACCATTCAACACCACAGCTGTGAATTTGCTGTGGTTTGAAGCCTGGAGAGTGACATGGCTCATCTGGTACCTGTGCAATTGGTTAGTTGGTTGTTCCAGTGAGAAGAAGGTAAAGGTTTCATTCAAGAGCATTTGCAAATACAACTATTTGGTTGTGTTTGTATTAATATTTTTTCATACAGTTTCATAGATGCCAACCAGAGAATGTGTTTCTGGAGAAAATGTTCCTAGAAGGATGGCAAGTTGCATATGAGTCAGTTTGCCTTGGAATGTCCTCCTGCAGAAAAAAGAATGAAAGCAAGCCAGCCTTCCTCTTCCATATCTCTCAAACTATGCAAAATGAGTTACAAGGTCCTACCTTCAATAATAATGTAATCCACACATAGTGAGGAAATACTCCTAAGCACTTAGACACCAAAATTAGGTGCCTGAAATTTCCCTTTAGAGGTGTTTTGAAGCCCACACTTCTCTCCATTGAATATAGAAGGAACCCGAGCACTTTAGTATTACTTCCTTTTAACTTTAAGGTTGTGACAAGTGCAAAGTAAATCTCATACTTAGTTTTTTTTCACAGTGTGAAATATGGTTTTCTAAAATTACTATTCATGGTTACTAACAGTTACTCCTCAGTGGTATTTAGAAGAAGCGGCATTCAGGGTCAACAATTTCATTACTTGGTCATAAATTCAGTTAAGAGCTGTGTGTACAGATCCTCACTGACATGCCAGTGTGTCCAGTAAGGAACAGAATCAGGATTAATTGGTAAGTCCTACCACTCCAGTGCCCTTCTCAGTACTCCAAGCAGGTTTAAAGAAAACTTCCTGTTTTTGTTTTAATTGCTTCATTCTTCCATCACAATCTGGAGGCGAGGAGAATCATAGGGATTGATATGGATTTCTTTTTTGAGTAAATAAGCTTTGTTTTGCATTTTAAACTGTTTAACAGGGTTTTTTTCTTTCAAATACATATTTTTCCTTTTAAGSACACCATTATGTATATATCTCATGTATGCAGAGAAAAGATCACTACGCAGAAATGGAACATGAATGACATTTTGCTATCGTGTATCATCATGGTTTTAAAAATAATATGTTTGTTCAGATTTCTCTCTTCACAAACTGTGATCCAAGAGCAAGGCAACCTCATGACAACTAACAATTACAGGGAAAACATCTCAGAAATAGTCTTTAAAGGATGAAGCCTCAGGCAAGTTCTGTTTCCTGTAATGTCAGAAGAAAAGTTAATACAAAGTGAGTCTTCAAATGAACAGAAACTAATTTGATACTTGGCAGTGGCTAAGGAAAAACTTCTTTCTTCTTTAGCTTTTTATTTTGATTTGCTTTTCCTCTTCATGCAGAGAGATTTTGTAGTTTTTCATACTTCTTCATCAAACTTTTAAGGCGGAAGAGTCTAGATAAGACAAGTGATTCATTGGACCAGACTTCTCAGGTGAGAAGTGTATGTTAAATTTATATATGAAGAATGCAGATAGGAATTTTATATTCACCTATTCCCCACAACAGCCTGGCATGTGAGATTATGTGGGGGTGCAAATTTGTTCACTAAATTCCATTTTCACAGTCTTTGAACAAGCAGTAATACTGGGAATGCAACTACTGCTCTTCTCCATTCAGTATGCAGGTCACTGTAAAACTGCTGGTTCAGAAGCTCCTCCTCTGGCCTGCCATCACCTTTTCATGTCAAAAAAAAGTTGCTAAAGACATCAGTTCTAAACCCGAAGAGGACAAATAGATGACGCTGCCRTCATCCCTTTGTGGACGGGCTAGCACAACGCTTCCTTAGAACACCTGACCTTGCAATGTCATTGCAATGAATTAATTCTGGCCTATAGGTAACTTATTTGTGTAGAAGTTGGCAGAAATTGGATGATTTATCAATCTCGTCCTTCATTTGCAATTGTAAATAGAGTATTGAGTAGGCAAGTTCTATTTTCATCATACAAATTGACTGTCTGGTATAGAATTATTCAAATGCTAATCCTAATTTGCACCCAGTGCAATACCATTAAAGTCAAAGGGTAAAGCAGATTTTTTGACCTCACACAGCAATTGGCCCATTTATTTTTCATTGTGTTCTGTTTGATGCTCTATTTATAAGAGAGTAAGGACTGTTCGTAGTCTGCAATTGTATTCCCATAGATGAAGAAAAAAATTTTCAGAGGCAGTGTGCTGCAGYTGAGTACTGTGATCGTTGTTGCTGAAGCGTGGTTGTCACCAATTCACTAATCTTCCTCCTAGCCCAAATTTTAAAGCAGTGATAACTTCACATGGTCAATACAGATCTTAGAGCCTCCTTCCCTTTACTGTGTTGCTGGAAGGATTTCTGGCATTAAGGATGTAGCTGCGTAAAAGAGAAAGAGTTTGGAATTGGACTACTAATTTTTTTGCAGAAAATTTATTTAACTTGTTATTGCATCTTCTTTTCTATCACCTTGGTTATCCTCCCTCAGAGTTTCGTTCTAATCTTTAATGATACCCGTATTCATTATTTACTTTAAAAGTTTTCAAGCAAGCACCTTTGTGTTTTCTCTTGTGCTCTCATCTCATCTAGGGATATCTTCTGAGTAACACTTGCAAATTCAGCTCATTATCATACTTTAATTCCTCCATAGACTTATTTCTTTTACTGTGAAATCTACACATTTTTGAAAATTGTTGGACAGCTTGTATTTTAGAACCCCACTGGTTTGGTTGACAAACATTGTTTCATTAGTGACAAAGTTTTAATGCAACAAACTGCCCATATCCACCCATGTCTCTTTTTTTAAAGCTTTTGATGACATTTTCTTCGGGATTTTTTTTGGTTTAATATTTTTCTATAGTGCCTTTCGCAGTATGGTACCATGATAATCTGTGACTGTGTAATAATAATGAATTAGAAAAACACAATGCCAGGTAGCTGATTTTTATAAGGTAAGGTAATCCTGCTCTGAATATATGCTTTTTACATGCAAGAATAAGTTATAAAAAAAATTGGTGGATTTTATATATAGTCCAAAGAATAATCCTTATCCCAACAGCTAAATAGAAGTTGATAGGATGAGGGGAGACATACAAGCAAAATGACCAAGGTGAAGCCTGACACCTTAATTCCATTTTTTTCTTTTTGCTCACTTTATCTCGTCCCTCTTACAGCCTGCCCTCTAAAGCAGTGTCCTGCTCCCCCACATTCTTTCTCTCTGTCTCCATTATGGATTTTGATTTGAACTGTAATATACAGGGACTCACTGTCATGAAGCAAATAAATGGAATCCTATAGAGCACTTGCCTACACACTTTACAACTTTCCTTGTTCATGAATTTGTATCGTAAATTTATTGTTTTAATATCTCAAAGTCCAACTGCTTATTAACTGCTCAGACACTCAGAATACACTTTTYCTGATCATGTGCCACTCATTCTAATGGCTTTGTTTTTTGAAGGGCCACTAAATCTTATAAGCAGAGGTTTAATTTTCTCCTTTGAAAGAAAAAGGAAAAAATGATGAAAGTACTTGATGTTGGCTCCACAGCAATGAGGCATTCAYCTCTATTTCTGTCTATTGAGATGCTTTTCAGGCTAATAATTGGGAATTGATCATTGTAAAAAGCTGTATTACAGCAACAAAAAATGATATATGTATTGCACTGATAGGATTTTAATATTGAAGTCAATTTTTCATAATATTATATGGGGAGACATGAACTTTTCACTCTTAAAATGTATTTTAAGAGTTTTGAGAATACTTAGTATCTCTAATTATTTCATGTAAATTTCAATTCCCCCACTTGCATTGTTTAATTAATAAGTACTGGAATTTTAAATTCATTTTCTCAAACATTTTTTCATTATTATGATGAACATTTTATCTGCTTTGGGCATTTATATTTCCATAGATAATAAGCATAGACAGTTGTTGCAAATCTCCTAATTCTGAACTGTTTTCTGCAGTTTTCCTCTCTGTAAAATTAATTACAGCAGTTCATTAACAGAATAGTTGGTGAGCATCCGGTGTGGGGCAGAACAGAGATGGGGAAATTCTAAATGTGGAGAATTGCTTGAAGGAGGAGGAACCTAAAGAAGGACCTGAGCCACACAGATTGAAAAACTATTTCTTGTAGTCCCAGGTATAAAAGTGTTTCAGATTCAGTAGGAGAACATGACAAGGTGGGCTTTTTGGTAAGGTSTCCATCAGAGGGAGCTCTTACCTTTGAGGTACTAAGGTCCCTCTCCACCAGAATTTTATAACAACTAGGAAAAACTTTTGAAGTCTTAATTTTCTCCTGCAATAACCATGGTGGCAGACAGGCTAGCTCCAGCCCTGGAAAAGCATCACACTAGAAGAGGGCATACACACGAGGAGAAGTATAGGTCTACACCATAGCTCTCAGTGGAGGCAGGGCCATCCTCACCAGCAGAAAAGCCTTAGAGGTGGCACTGCTCTCCACAGGATAGAACCGGTCTGGTCCGTACGTGGTTCCAAATTGACTCTTGCCACATGTGGACTTCTGGGATCAGCACTGCTGCTCCCAGCATGAGCAGCTGCTGCTCCTTGATTTGTGTAAGCCAAAGCTGTGTTTCTATCTCAGTTTAGCCAGARGTTTTGAAATGGGAAAGTAAATTCATTCCTCCCTAAAGTTGTGGTGCTCAAGAAAAAGAGGATGACCCTCTGGGAAGGGTTCTGAATCTAGCTGGAACAGGCTTTGCATTTGCAATCTCTCTTTTTTTTCTCGTATCTGTACAATGGGGTACCATGGATCACAGCAGGGAATGGGAGTTGGGAATGGAGGAGTGATGTGGAGCCTGGGAAGAAGGCGGGGTTGGGTGGGGGGCAGGTGTTTTCAGGGTTTGTCTTTGTTTCTCATCATCCTACTCTATTTTAATAGTCCATAAATTAAATTGAGTCGAGTCTGGTTTGCCTGTGACAGTAATTGGTGAGCGATCTCCCTGTCCTCATCTCAACCCACGAGCTTTTTCATCCTATTTTCTCCCCCATCTTGCTAAAGATGGAGGTGAGCAAGTGGCTCGGTGGGAGTTTGGCTGTTAGCCACAGCTAACCCACTATACCTACAACACAGAATTATACATGGTCTCTAGTTCTGTCACAGACTGACTATCCATAACTTTTTCCTCTGAGTGAAAAGGGTGCAATGATACTTCTCTTGCAGTAGTACCACAGGCATTGAGTAGCGATTGTCTATAAAGTGATGCCTCCTTGTTACTCTTCATAATTATGCAGTGAGTAAACAGTATATGTAGTGAGTGTAATAGATAGTGAGTTTAGTGTATTTTGTTAAGCAATCAACAATACCACAAATACAGACTTTAGGAAGAAAATGTTTCAAGTAAAAATGTGCTGGGATGTGCCCCTTGRTTAATGTCTTTTATTTAAATATTGTCAAAATTATTAGGCACTTAAAAGCAATATGATTATAGAATCATGGAATCATAGAATCATTAAGGTTGGAAAAGACCT
>JASVER010000136.1:1790718-1971300 GCA_030449065.1 Oceanodroma leucorhoa | reverse complement strand
ATTCGAGGTGCGGCCTCACCAGTGCCGAGTACAGGGGCACGATCACCTCCCTACTCCTGCTGGCCACACTATTCCTGATACAGGCCAGGATGCCGTTGGCCTTCTTGGCCACCTGGGCACACTGCGGGCTCGTGTTCAGCCGGCTGTTGACCAGTTCTGCCTTTCTCTCTTATTTAAGTAACAAATACTTGATTTTTTCGTTTACTGACTTTTGAATTTAAGTGTTTTGTAAGTTTGCAGAGGATATTACATGTAGCTTTGTGGTTCTGCAAGTGATGCTGTGGTTTCTGTGTCTCCTGTAAACTCTCATTCAACAACTAKGAATCTTTTTTGTCTCAGATACATAGAAAAGCTTCTGGATTCAATTGGCAGTGAGTTATTGAGCAGCTCTGCTTACATTTTGAAATTTGTTAACTACATGGACCCAAAGGGAAAGCTGAGGACGGAGCAGCTTCTCAGCTGCAAAAGGGAGCTGAGAAGCAAGCTGACTAGAAATCCCAGTAGCTTTTGTAAGTTCTGTCAACTAGTTAGCCAAGGTCTGATGAATACGGCAATCTAGGTATGTGGTTATGCCTGAAAGTATAGTTTTTGTTATTTTACTGGAAATTACTGACTACAATGATTTATTTTCAGTAAATAACTTCTCTGTTCTCCAGAAAACCTATGGAAAAAAGGAAAGCTGAGCTTTCAGATCTGTTTGTCAAACGCTTCTCATAATTTGATATATGTACATAGTCACATTATTTGTAGATCAAGTATTTATTTACTTACAAAAGTAAGTTTTTTGCACGTTAAAAATGCCCATATCTTTCAGTGGGCCTGTTCATATCATTACAGTTACTTATGTGAACTTCTTATAGAACTGAGGCCTTGTGATCTTATCTATATCTGTATGCAGAACTGTGACAGGTTCCACTGTGAAGGGCTTTCGGGTGCATGAGTACGTGACAAAGGAAAATGTATCCCTTTAAGACAATTGTATGTGTTTTCTGTAACATGCTGCRTTAACTCTGTTTCACAAAGCAGCAGCTACGCTTGTCATCCATTGAACTATACAGTTGTAGTGTGCTGTACGTAGAAATACGTGCGTTGGTAACCTACTGAGTTTGCGAGTCTATCCTGAAACTTGCGAAACTGGCACTAATACCAGCATCATTAACAAAAGTATCATTAACAGTGTCTTTGTTTCAGACCTGCCTTCATTTTTCTGTACAAATACCTGAGAATTCCTTCATTTACTATCTGAGATTTAAACCAAAGGGCAATAAATGACTAAGAGCAAGTTGTTTCTTGTGTGAGACCTTTCTTTCAATATCTGTCTTTAGTTTCTCCAAAGTTCTGTGACAAAAAATACAAAATATTCCTTTACTTGGGATTCTTTCTGTCTTTCCAGCATCCCTTGCACCCTATACCTCAATGAGCAGGACTGTGTACTTCTTCAGTGCGAAGAAATATTGCCTGTTAGCCATGACTGTAATGAAGGTTTCTGACTCTGACTACAGGAAAGTGATATTGCTGACAGAATGCAGTCTACAAATTTGAGCGTCCTCATAGGATCAAGCTTTCCAATGTTTCTGTCTGTCTTTACACAAGATCAGTTACATTTGAAGAGCCACCATGTTTCCCTTTAATAGTGTAAATTAGTCAGCTGCTCCAGTACATAGGTCTGGTTTTGAGTATGTAAAATGGAGAGTTATTAAAGCCAAAGGAATTTTGGACATCAAATACGGAAAAGGATGTAAGCTTATTGACTTAGGGGTTTTGGTAAGTATTGGAAATACCAGCATAGGAAATGTGCTCCCTTTTATTTTTGGAAATACAGAGTACATCTGAGGAGGACATGTTATTGGGGAGCCTGTAAAAGCAGCAYAGTGAAGACACCCAAAAGGCAAATGACAAGGTTGGGGAATAGCGTGGTGCTGAGAAGACAGCGGTTGAAGGTGGGGAGATAGCGCAAAAAGAAAATGCAGAAGCAGCCCATGGTTCACCACTGTGACAGTTTCACATCTAAGGGTTCTCCAGAAAGGCTAAAATGATTCCTAGCACCCATGCATTTCTTCTGTATCATCTGCTTGCACAACTTAGCCCTCTCCACTGCTGCTCACAGCCCTACAGAAATCTTTGCTCCGCCACCTGCAGCTCCCTGGCAAAGCTCCTCTTCCTTATCTCTTAACCTGTGAAGCATTTTCCAGGATGTGCCCCTCAGCATGAGGTGAGAGGCAGGTGGTATGAGAGGTGCTGGAACTCTCTGAGTGGAAAAACAGAGAAACAGGGAGAGTGTAGAGCTCCCCTGCCTACTGTAAAGGAGCTGCTTGTTTAAAGCAGTGCAGCTGTATCAGCATGTTACTTGCCCTCATCTTGTTTGAGCTAGCTCAGGAATCTCCCTGTGCTGCTGCACTGTATTATCTAGGCCTACTCTCTCRAGTCCCTCGGCTGAGCTTAAGGGGAGTCTCAGTGTGCTGTATACACACTGCGCAATAGCGATGAYTAGCCCAATCCTGCTATTATCAAGTGGTTCTTCCCTGTTATGTTAGCTGAATGAAAAGGAAGAGAGGCAACAACAAAGTGTTTTAATATGTTTAGCTCTCTTCTAGGCATAAAACATATTTGACGGGTCTGTTAACAACAGGGTTCAAATCTATTTGATATTTGGCTGGTCCAGTATTTGGCATGTGGACAAAAAAAGCAAAGGCAAAAAGGAAACGTGAAATTTTGTCTGAAGCAAAGTTGTCCCCTTAATCACCTGTAATTATGTACCTAGCAAATAATTCGAACAATAATAGTCTGAGATCTGAGAGCTGTGTAAAGAAAAATATTTATAAACATTGTGGGTTTAAAAGTGCATATGTATTTAAATAAAAGATATGCACTTATAGTCTCAATGCCATTAAAGTTTGCCATGTAAGAATAAATATCCAGTTGCAATGTGTCAAGTACATAAATGAGAAGGATTGTCATGCATGTGAAAAAACCCCATTGTTCTGCTGGTTCTGAAGTAGATGACAAAAATCACAGCGTAATTTGCATAACTTGGAGATTAGAAATGTATCCCTTTATCCTTCTTAATATATTTACCCTTCTTAATTATAAAGATTTGAATCTTATTTTAAAATAATTTCCTACAAAATATTCTTGGGGAGAGAAGCTGCATATTAATTCTGAACGGATTATTTGCCTAACCTTACAAAAGAGATAAATTACTTCTATTTGATAATAGCCAATTTTAAAAAAAGGATTTAGAATATCTGGCAAAAAATTGACACCTACATAGGAAAAGGGTTCTCACCATAAGTTTAGTTCATTTTATCTGTCATAGGCCTTTATCCACAAAAGTTACATTTCTGTTTATGTCATTACAATTTCCTGTATAATAAAAAAATACACGATATAGAATTTCAGATAAACTTTTGCCTATGTTTGTAAAACTTTTAATTTAACTCAATGTCAGTTCTCCTGTATGTGAGTCTGTAACACGAGGGTCTTGACTGATTCACAGAGTCACAGAATCGTTTGGGTAGGAAGGGACCTCTGGAGAACATCTAGTCCAACCCCCAGCTCAGAGCAGGGGCAGCTACAGCAGGTTGCCCAGGTCCATGTCCAGTCACAGTGTAAATAACTCCACAGGTGGAGACCTCACAACCTCTCCGGGCCACCTGTGTCAGTGTTTGATCACCCTTACAGTGATCCTTGCTTTGAGAGGAAATCTGAATACTCAAAGGAAAAGGATGATGCATTTATTTAAAATATGTATTCTGTAACTGTCTGTAAAGGAGGGAAGTGGTTAATGACTTTCATTCATGCCTTCCAATCCATCTAGCTCCTACTTTTGTTCTTTCTCCCCAAAGTGTTTAATATCTTGATGCCTTCAGATATTTGTTTCCAAGATGATATAAATATTAATAATGAGGGAGCGTAGAATTGCTAAAGAATTGCAGCATAAGACTGTCAGAGGCATTGTTGCAGTGGAAAAATAGACACTGATGCTGACAAGAGGGAGGAAGGAATGAAGGGGCAACACACAAACTCAGTGGTGGATATAAGGGGCAGAATGGGAAACAAACTCCTGGCAGGCAAAGGAGAGGAAGAGGAGGAATAGGAATAATGGAAATATACGCACTGTAAAAGCTCTTGCTTTGAGATAAGAAAGTTCCTGCTTTGAAGGGGTGGAAGCRGGACACATCGAAAGACTGATGGAACAAAATAGGCTGAACATGACCACACATGTGAGGGAAATGAGTGGCAAACAAAGCTTCTGTGGAGGACTCCCTGCTTCCATGCCCTGGCTTCCACTCGAAGAAAGAAATTTTGTCAGTCTAGACGATCAATAAAAACAGGATGTGTGGTGTGTCACAGCATGTATCAGCAGGTAAGTGTTGACAGTGTAGAAGAAGACAGTCTGTTCTTTCAGTAGCACAGTTTCTGCTCTGTTCCCCACACAGAGCTCTGTGAACATTGCACTCTAACTAAATTATTTTTTCTATGTACCTTGATAACATTAAAAAAACCCACAGATGTTCTTTATAATTCTAAGACCTTCTCTTGAAGGTCAACTCAGTGCTTTCCATCAGGRTAAGTGCATGACTCRAGTCATAGAATCGTAGAATCATAGAATCACAGAATAGTTTGAGTTGGAAGGGACCTTTAAAGGTCATCTAATCCAACCCCTCTGCAATGAGCAGAGACATCTTCAATTAGATCAGGTTGCTCAAAGCCCCATCCAACCTGACCTCGAATGTTTCCAGGGATGGGGCATCCATTGCACTTCTCTGGGCAACCTGATCCAGTGTTTCACCACCCTCATTGTAAAGCATTTTTTCCTTATAGCTAGTCTAAATCTACCCCCTTTTAATTTAAAACCATTCCCCTTTGTCCTGTCGCAACAGGCCCTGCTAAAAAGTCTGTCCCAATCTTTCTTATAAGCCTCCTTTAAGTACTGAAAGGCTGCAATAAGGTCTCCCCAAAACCTTCTCTTCTCCAGGCTGAACAACCCCAWCYCTCTCAGCCTTTCTTCATAGGGGAGACRTTCCATCCCCCTGATCATTTTCGTGGCCCTCCTCTGGACCCGCTCCAACAGGTCCATGTCTTTCCTGTGCTGAGGGCTCCAGAGCTGGACACAGTGCTGCAGGTGGGGTCTCACCAGAGCAGAGGAGAGGGGCAGAATCACGTCCCTCGACCTGCTGGCCAYGCTTCTTTTGATGAAGCCCAGGATACRGTTGGCCTTCTGGGCTGCAAGCGCACATTGTCAGCTCATGYCCAGCTTTTCATCCACCAGTATCCCCAAGTCCTTCTCAGCAGGGCTGCTCTCAATCCCTTCATCCCCCAGCCTGTATTGATACTGGGGGTTGCCCTGACCCATGTGCAGGACCCTGCACTTGGCCTTGTTGAACCTCATGAGGTTCACATGGGCCCACTTCTTGAGCTTGAGTCATGATGGTGTCTCTGAATTCCAGTGTCTCCTACTAGGGTAGGAGATACTTCATTTACCTCCTGGTCAGGGAGAGCTCGTAGCACATATAGAGTGCTGTAGTAGATGGAAGGTAGTTATAAGAGACCTAACCAAACATGAAATGCAGGCTAGAAATGAAAACCAGTAACTACTAAAGTTGTCATTCTTAGGGAAAAAAAAAAAAAATCAAGTACACAACATTCGCAAGCAGCAATTTTATTCAGAGTCCTCAAGGTACAGTAGTACTATTGAAGGTGTCTCACTTAGGCAAGCTTCACTGCTTTGAAAAGGCAGAAAAGGTCAGTGAACATCTGGTTGAGATCTATTATCAACATAATCCTAACACWGCTTTTGTCCCCTCATTCAATTATCATCTGGAGGCTCCATCCTCTTAGCAGCATCTCTTTATCTTTGGTCTCTACAGACTTTTCCATCTTCCGGTGACAAAAAAGACCTGGCTTCAAATACCGCCATTCAATGATAAGGACTAAATGTGGGTGCCATCTATATATCCTCTGAATTTCAGTGTGGCTGACAGTTAAAAATTGGAATATCAGAAATAACTATGGCAATTGGGAGGTTAGTAGTAATATAATTTAATTGATTTTATGATCTTAGTTTACCTAGGATTTACAGAGGCTGCTATAKGCCAATGATTAAATGGTTCTCTTTGCTGTTTTGTAAAAATATTTACTTTGTATTTACAGACAGCATTTACTTAGTATGGACATTGGGGTTTTGTATCTGATGATAAGTTTTTGTATTTTTCTTTAAAATAATCCTTCCTTTGCAAACAATGTACTCATGATCTAGTGGTGTCTGCAAGATCAAATTTTAATCTAGTTAGTTTTGTTTATTCAGCTATTACAGTGTATCAAAATGAGATCATGAATAGTGATTGTTACAAAGGAAAGGGGTCTAGCTTTTAGAAACAAATATTGCATATATTCTACTTGTTATTCAGACTTTTTACTAGCTGTGGTATCTGCCTGGACTTGACAAGCACAAACATGAATCAAATGACATAAGAAATAATATTCCTATTTGCAGGAGAGAAGAAAAACAGGGTAGCTGTAATTAATTCCTAAAGAACAACAGTAACAATTTGTAGTCTTTTTCCCTGGGGCGAGATGGGGTAAAATGCTCCCCCTCCTGCAATTATTTGCATTCACAGTTTGAAATTATTAGGGATTACCAGGTAGCAGTGATTCAGAATGAGCCRGTATGGTGGCACGTGTTGTTTGTGTTAGCTAACCTCCTCTCTGCGAGCTGTGCCTCGTGCTGCCGGGCGCTTGCTGGCCGTGCTTGCCTGCTGCTGCCGGGGCTAGCTGCTAGCATCCTGTACTTGCCACTTCTTCCTCACCAGCTGCTCTCAGCCAACCTTACCTTGCTCTGCGAGCCGCTCCCCCGCCCGTTCTCTCCATCCCTCCTCAGCCCTTCAGCTACGGCCTTCAGCTGTGCCCAGCACGGCTGCCCCGTCCTGCCTTTCCCACAGCCATGCCCGGAGCTGCTCCTCTCCCTGCAAGCCCCCAAAGCCCCTTTATCWACCTAAGAAATTATTTCTTTCCTTGGAACAGTGCTTTCCATGACAACTTGTGTCCACTGCAACGAGACTTTAACATACATGAGGAGGCAAAACATTTATGTGATCATCAGTGGGATTCACGCCTAGCCTGAGACTAACCATGGAGATTACTGCATTTAGAGCAGAACACTTAAAAAAAAGTCCTTTACATATTTTTTCTATTATAATCTTTCATAGGTGCATAAAACAGTCAAGGTATTTCTACAAGCTGGGAAATAAAAAAAAAAAACTATTTTAAGTGTTTAGGAGGTTGTTGGATACAATGATGGCAGAAGCCACATAATTATACAGACGCATGAGGAGAAATGAAATTAATGTAAAAAGGGCAATGGACAACTGTATGAATTTTGGGTCCTTCACTTCCAGACTTTGACTTCCACAATTTTTCTTCAGTAAGGTCATTGGATAAATTTATCCTGTATTTGCATTCCTAATGATTATGAGTTTTTTTTGTTGATGGCTCCTGCTTTTCTGAGGAAAGAAGATTTCTTTGTAGTCTTTTAGGAAAGCAAATCCTGGTTAATACTATCTGCCAAGTCTTAAAGTTTTTACATTATTGGCAAAATGCTGTATGGCTTAAGATATGCAACACTTTTATTTGAACTCTTTTCCTCTGCTGGATTCTGTCACTCATCACTCCTCACTGCATCACTATTTTGTGTGATATATAATAGCATTGCTTTCCCTGACAAAGCAAAAGAAATCAAAAACAGAAAAAACAGCAAATATGTCACATCCTTGAGGCAGAGCTGAAGGAAACCTTTCAGAAACAAGTTGGTTGCATTTAATTATTCTAGGTCCTTCAAGATAAAATCCATCATATTGTTATGTTCTGAGGTTATCAATGTCTATTTGTTGAGTGCACATGAAAAGGGAACTTYTGGATTTAGCGTTACAGGACAGAGGTTTAAGCACGTCCTGATCGATGCGCTGAGGTTGTTTGATGCAAGTCCAGAAAAAACATCAGCTGTACAGTTGATGGAGCCCATACAGTGACTGGTGAGACAAATTGTTCTGCTGACAAAAGAGAAGTTTGGGTCAGAAAGGTCTACCCTARACATTTTTCCTATGATATTTCATTTTCAGCTTTACCAGCCACTGGAGAAGTTAAATTCCCTTTGTGCTGCTATAAAATAGTGAGTTCAAAATGATGATCTGGAATCACAGGCAAATCTGGGCAATTATGTAAAGTATTAAAAACTTGCAGTTTCATAGCCTGTTGTAACATATTGAGGTCAAATGGTTTTCATGAAGACAAATGGTCATGCCCCATAACATGTGAGAAAGAGCCTTGCGTACTGGCCACGGGTAGATGCCACAATTTCCRGTTCTAGATAACATCTATAAAATACTTGGTAGTGTAATGCATTGTTGGGGTGAATTCCAGTTGGAAAAGATTGAAGTCGGCTGAAAGCAGTTACAATATAATTGCAAATAGAATTTGTACTTTGTGGTAAATGTTTTTTGTGTGCTCTCTGGCTGCCATCTTTCCTGTCTCTGTTTATCAGATACAAATTATGGGAGGATAGAGACCTCTTCTCCCACATCGCAGGGTGACTACATGGGTCTTCCTGTCTCCTTGTATCTGTGTGTGCAAATTGTTTTACCTTSTGAGCTGTGTTTTGTAACCTTTCCTTTGCTACAAGGTAAATTGGTTCCTGCTGATCTCCAGTCTCTAAGGGTTTGCTTAATTATCATGATATCTGACASTTGACTGCACTAGACTTTGCCATCAAGTTTAGCTTTCCTTTCTATACATTCAGGGATCTTCATAGCTTTCTATGCATATATTTATTGGCTCTTATGTTACCTTTTTTCCTCTGGCTTTGCTATTTGCAGTATCCATTTTCCTTCTTCCCTCTCAGCCTAACTTCACGCCAAATCCCATGTCGTTCACAGCATACAGAATAACTCTTTTTTGAAATGGGTCAGAAGGCTATGATGACCTTCTCTTCCTCTTGCTCAGTTCTCTCATGGGTCATACCCAAAATCAGCAGATATCTAATGCCTAGACACAACAGCAGTTAGAGAAATATCTTATTCATTAATTTAAGCTAAGAAAAGCGACAGGAAATAGTTTTTTCCACCGCTCACTTTTGTCTGTTAATTTTTTGGTTCTTCATCTTTGCTGCAGAGATATGTCCTGGCCTCCGTCTGGTGCCTACTGCACGTTGAGGTCTCTTGTGAGCATCCAAATGGCAGAGCTGCCCAGAGCTCTTCCCGGTGTGCCTACCTCCACACTGACACAGCAGTGAGAGGTGTGGCGTCTCAGCTCTTGGGGAGAGTGTCCCTGGCTCTCAGTACCTTGCAATTTAAAACCATTTTAGAATTAGCTTGCACTGAACAGTGGAGCATCCTCCTTTCCCTTCTAGGTCCCTATGTGAAAATTGCCTCATCGGGCAGTACGGTTATTGAACTTGTGTGCTTCCTGCTCTTTATGCTGCACATGGTCCAGCAAGGTCCAACAGTCATGAACTGTGGATGCATGAGCCTTTTCTTTTTGTGTTTATGCTATTTCTGCAGTAGAGTTTAGGTGATAGGTTGTACAGTGACAAGGTTTATGAGCAGCAGGGAAATGTGACATTACTATGGATCTGTTACCAGAATTAACTTCATTTTAAACTGTGAAGGCTTTAAACAATGTTCATCTGCTGGAAATCAGAGAGTGGAAGAGGGAGTAATATTCCCATGTTAGCTGCATATAAGACAGCATCAAAAATATATTCTAATTATTTTGCAGTAGGATCAGGTAGAAGGGAAGTTGTCAAGCTTAGGTGCCTGCCACAGGATGAGTTAAATAGATCAGCCATCACTGACTGGATTGATTGATTCATTTGCTTACACGTAGGCATACAGTATCATTTGAGACACTGTAGGCTACTGCTTTAATACCAGTTGCCATTCCTAATACCAGTTGCAGTTGAGGATCTCCTGCAAGTTCGGTATTACATCTGCTAACCTTTGGCTGATGTCTTTGAGACTTTAGGGCATCCATCTAAAATGAAATTAAGCAGCTATGTGTGGGCACCAAATTAACCTTTGTTGACTGAAGTGAGACCTTGTGTATCTAGTGCATAGGTAGTCACCTGTATTTAGGTATCTATGGGCTGGACCTACATATGGACCATATGTCTCATAGCTAACTTACATGTCAATTGAGTGATTGCCTTTAAAAATTATACTGTCTAAATCTGTGTTGCACATCCAGAAGGCTCAATATAAGACAGTGAAGCTAAGGGTGAGAAGCAGAAGCAAGAACAGTCATGAGCTCTTACYGTGGACTTGCCCATTCCAGCTGGGTTGTCTCCATGCTGCTGTGCGAAAGCTGAGTCCAGGGGCAGGGCAATGCTGGTCTACATAGAGGCAGGCAGCGGTGTAAACAAGTGACAGTTCATGTGTCCTGGAGCTACAAAAACCCTAAACACTTTGGAAAGTATGGGGATGGTTGTGCCTTCCTCCAATACAAGTATTTTTGCCTCTTGTTAGGACTTCAACGTCATATTTGGCTAATTCTTTCCACTCTCCACTGGGGCAAGCAAATGTGCTGTTGCATCTACTTAAATATACACACTTGCAGTAAGACAGCCAAATAATTAGGAATAGAAGGGTTATTTGGGTTGTTGTTCTTTTTTTTTTTTCTTATTTAACAGTGTATAATGGAAATACAAACACAGATAGTATCTTTAATTGCCAATTTGAATTGTAGAACATAGTGTCTGCTGGTCCTACCATGAGTTTCTTCAGGCTGCCATTCCCAGGTGATTGTCTACTACCCACCCCGCTGCCACCAGACCACTAGCTGTATTTCAATATTTAGTGTTTTTCTTATATATAACACTGAGATTTAATGAATACAACACTGCAGGTTTTTCCATGGTGCTGCTGAAATCACAGATTATTCTTCTGCATGAACTCTGATCATTCTTCTAGACAGTACGTTTTCAGATGCCATCTTTAATTTGTGATACTAATACTGAACTTGATCACTGTTCAGTGGTTTTACTGAAGTATTTACATATAGATTAGTGAAGTAATTTTTTCTAGAGTATTGAAAGCTCTCCAGGCCTAATTGGAATCATAAACTTAACCACAGTATCTGTATGACATGAATATGATTTTCGCTTATGAAATGGCCTTGGAGGTTTACTTTCAAAACAAATTGAGTGTATTTCCTCTGCCTCATGCATTTAGCTCTGACTACTTGGGGAATGATTCACAAGTGAGTGTTTTGAATGAGCAGCGGTGAGTGTATTCTGAGAATTGTGTTTTTTCCACATCAGCACTCTTTTAAGGAAGATGAACTATCTCAGTGAGTTTTACCAAAAACTACATTTTAAAATAATGAACTAATTAGTTGACATATATTACTTTATTATGTAAAAAGAAACCTTTCCCAGAGTGATAGCTTAGTTACATAAAGTGCCCTTTCATTTTATATTAAAATGGAAAGATGGACCTGTTATAGAACATTTGGACCACTACTATTAATTATCTGATTTGAAGATCACCTCTGGCTGTTAAAAAGATTTATATTAATCTGTACTTGATAGATTTGGAAGGATTAAAGGAGTGAAGGAGAGCGAATAAAAAGAGAACATCTTCCTGGCTTCATTGTTAGATGACCTTGTGCCATGGTACGTTTAAATTGCTTACTTCCTATAACTCTATAAAGTTCTGTGTTTTCATTTTCTGGATTAGATTGAAGTGTCAACCGTTTTTGATGAATTATGCTAGTAATATATGTTCATGTTCTTCTTTGCTCTTTTCTGTTTTATTTATATATGTCCCATATAATTTAGTTCATCTAAAAAAGCTTTCAGAAAAAAGATTTTTTTTTAATTACAGTTTTAGCAAAGTATTTTTTTTTGAAATGCCTTTAACTTTGTTCTGAAGAAATAAAATATATGTTCAGCTGTTTAAAAAGAACTCAAAGGAAAAGTTTATGCCACATGCCCTGGTTTTCCATGTCCTGAAATTCAGCATACTTTGTAGAAAAAAGAGAGTTATGCAAATAAAATGGACAAGTTATTGCAATTAGTGATTTAAACCTTTATCCTTTAACTTGACCTATGTGAAACACTACTGAAATCAGAAGGTCTCCTTGCAAGAGCAAGGGTTTAGCCTTACCTTCAGGACTGGGGTCTTTTTATTTTTGAAAGGTGCAGAGGGGAGCAGAAGGCTTTAAGTGCTTTACTTCTGTTATTGAAGATTCTCACTGATGGAGAACTTGAAAGAACAGCAAATAAAATCAAGACACATTTATATACAGTATGTGTGCTATTGACTGGAATTATAAAGGACTGTACATTCATACCATATGTTGGTTTATAGCCTCACATCAGAAGGAACAGAGATATCTTTAGTCAAGAGTATTTTGTGCTGATTAAGTGAGATCAATAGATTTAAGTTATACTATTAAATCTATATTTTTTAGGTTAAAGTAGTATAAAGGACAACAGCTTCTTTGTACATTAGATAGCCCTGATGTGTTAAACTGCAGTGAACATGTTTTATGTGTAAGCAAATGAACAAAGTCAGTTAGTATAACCATCAATAAAGTACAAGTCTGGATTTCKTCTTAACATTGCATTTTAAAATGAAGAGATTTGGGTTATTTTCAGATTTTGTTTTGTCTGAGACAAAAGCGCTTATTTTTCTGAAAGAACAGGGTGGACTTGGAGATGTCTGAGCACAGAAATTCTGTTGTTGCAACTTTGACCAGTGTGACATTAGCTACTAAACAAAGCTAACAAAATACATCCAAATATTTTATACATATTTTTCCTATTTCCTCATTTCAGAAGCTGTCATGAGGGAATTAATTGCACTATACTGTACAGAGGAAGTGGTACATTATAATATCGTGTGTATATGGTTCTCATCTTTTTCCTCAGTGGATGTTTCTACTAGCTCTGTTCCACACAAGAGTGTGCACATATCCTACAGTGACAATAAGGGTTAAGCATCAGAAGAAGTTTTTTATCAGCGCTTACTGAATCTCATGAATATCAAGGGCTTTTTGTGTCTGTCTTTGTTAAACCAGTCCACGATTCCTCTTGTGGCTTTAAGCAGCATCTCTGACTATTATTTTTCTGTATCCCACTGCGTGCTGCACCACCTCAAACAGAACTGGAGCTGCAGTTGTACTTCCAATACAAACGGTGGTAAGCAAATACCTGCCCTCCTATCTGTTGTTTCCAAATGCAACATTTCATTGAGAGGAACAGTTTCTCAAATTATACAACCTTGCTCCTATTGCCACCTGCTATTTAACATCGTTGTTGCTATGGCTTTGGCTGTGTTGTATTTTGCTTTCCAAAAGACTACAGGATCTTGAATGAAAAAACTTGGAGAAAATCTGCTCTACAAAACGAGACATCTAAACAGAAGTCATTAAAGTAACAACACTGTCCTACGCAGTTTATTACTGTAGTTCAAATATGGGAGTAAATTAGGAGATGTAGCCTTCTGCTCTTAGCCAAAGATTTTCTATTGCTGTCTTCACCGATAAATATAGGAGTAGTGTGATTTTGCTGGCTATTTGTCTATTGTTTTGATGCTTCTTCCAATTGTTTTTAAATTACAACTGTAGTTTTGGGGCAGAAATATGTCGCCACGGAGAAAACATGTTTACATAGGAAGGGTTTGCTCTAGGAACATCACTTTGAGCAGCTCAAAAGCCAATTGCTGTGTTCCTAAGAAGTGAGTTAATAAAGTCCGATAAGACTCTACCAAGTAGATGTGAAGGACTGTAGATTCTAATGCTGTAAACTGTAATACTTCCAAGAAATTACAAGTCCTCTGACCTGAACCATCCTGCCTTGCCTTACTTTGGGAGTATGAGCTTAGATTGTTAGCTGATGGGTGGAGAAGGGAAGAGGCCAAAGACTGGCTTAGGGAGGAAGGTCTCCATAGATTTCCTCTGTTCTTAGTAGAAAGACAGAAAAAGAAGAGTCTTTAGAAGCAAGTTCTTCACAAGGGCCCATGTCAACAGTCTCAAGTAATATTGAGGAACACTCCCTGGCATGGCAGCTTAACTGTAGATAGTTATCATTTTTCAGGATGCTGCTTGGAATGTTTTTGGCCCAGGCAAACTAACTGTCTCTCCAAAAATTCCCAGGCACAGTTCAGAAGCTATGGGACCATTTTCAGTGGAGAGTTTGCATGCAGCTGTCCTGTTTTTGAGGGTCGAAGAGTTTAACAGCATGGAGRTGGACCCTTCTGCACTAGGTCTCAGTGTCAAAAAATGTTCCCAAGATAAATTACRTATTCACATACATGTAGCCTCAATTGCCTCCTGAACAAAATAAAAGGCATCTGAAAGCTGAAGTGTTAAATCACTTAAGTAATACTGCTTAGCGATGGCAGCACAGGGCAAGAACAAGCTTCTAGAGTCATCTTCATGCCAGGATTTTTGTCAAGTTGTTTGAGAGCTCATGAGTAGAAGCCAACAATGTGAATTTTAGGAGTGATGAAAGCTGTAAGTTGATAGGACAGATCCACCAATGAAAGTAAGGCAGTAAAATGTCAGCCATAGTAAAGAAACAAACCCAGTGGAAATACAATTTCAATGGCACCAATGCAATGACTTGAGATCCACAACAAACCAAGCATAATTACACCCAAAGTACATTTCCCATCTTACTGATGATTGTAATGCCTGAACTGGCCTGAAAGTGTAAATGTGTCCTGTCTAGAACTGTAAATACCTCTTGAAACTCAGTGCTTCCTACATTTTCCAATTTCCAGCTTGTGCAAAATGGAGGTGGAATGGCAGTGGAACAGGCAACTGCCTGAGCATCTTGCAGTGTCTGCTGAGGATGATATGTAGTTACTTCTAAGGATGATATGTAGTTATTTTTCATTCACCTGGGTCACTCTGAGAAAGGTAGAAGGTTGTGGGAAAACTTTGTGAACTTACCCCTCTTGATGTCAGTTGGGCTGTGAGATGGGGAAAGCAGGATTGTCTTTTTCCCAATATGTTGTAAAAGGAGAAAGCTTTGTCTTAAAACAAGTGTTGCCAATTGCTTTATTGTTTTAAACCTTTCAGTAATAGTAAAATCAGCCGTGAGGAATGGGGCTTGAACCAACTCATAGTATCACGYTGCCTTGGTTTCACCCTGAAAATCTGCGGCTTTCTTTGCAGAGTTTTTCTTACATATGCTAGGGAWATACTCTGATATTAGTCTATTTCTATAATTTTCTACCATCTTCATCTCATTATCTGCTTGCACTTTTTGTATCTTTGCTTTCTTTTATCTTAAATTAATTGTATACATTTTCTGTTCTCCCTCTGCACCTGAAATTTTACACTGCTTATGTATCTTTTTTATTTATCTCTCAATATCTTTTTCATTTCTGTGTTTATTTCCCATGCTCTTCTTCTTCTCCTAGCATACATATTGTTGGATAATATGTATGGATAYGCAGTAATTGCTTTCTGAACAGTTTCCGTTTCATCTGTGTCCTTCCCTCCTCCCACTCCTCCCACTGGAAGCTTAACCCACTGTGTCCTCTCCAGCACTTCTCCATTCTTCTACGTTCAAAGTCCTTGGGTTTTTTTTTATTCCAGTTGCAGGTTCAGTCTGCAGTAATGAATCCAACTGGATTATGGTCATTAGTGAGTCCTCCACCTCTATCTCCTAACAGCTGCACTGTTGAAAGTCAGAACTTTCGTCTTCCTTGCCACCTTTTAACACATTGAGGATATAGTACATGACTGTTGCTTGATTTATTTCTCTCATTGTGTCCCTGTTCCTGTGTGTCTGGGTAGCTGAAATCTCCTCTTATTAGTTTTGACATTTTGCTATATCTCATAATCTTCTTGTTCTTTCTGATCCTATTTTTTCTGGTTTATATCCACTCTGTACTACCACCTCACTCTTCCTATTGTCTCGAATTTTGAGCCATGACGATCCTTTCAAACAACCGCAAAAACTTTTGGCTTCTTCAAAGTTTCGGCCTGACGGAAAGAGAGAGTTTTGAACTAAGCCATTAAGACCTGAACAGTGTCTGGCTTAGCAGAGTGCATTCCCCTACCCACGGCTCCCTCCCGCAGCGTTCTCAGCGCTCTGGCCCCAAATCAAGCAATTAAGTACATGCTTAATTTCAATCATGTGAGGAGCACCGTTAACTCAACAGGACTACTTACATGCTTAAAGATGGCACAGGATTAGATGCTTTGCTACATCAAAATATTGGACCTGTGATTTTAATGCGGCTTGGTTAATGAAGACTATACATCCCTGTGATAGGAAAGGTGCACAGTTACTCATTCTGGCAGACATTCGAGTGTGAAGGCAGAGAATTCAATCCCACATCTAAGTCTTAATAGCGTGTGTGTCTGCGTGCATTTGCATACACACACACAACAGTAGGGAGGACAGCACCGTATTTGTGAATACCAAGCACATTGTAAAAGCAAATGTAAAGAATCTAGGCCTTACTCATTGCCTGTAGATGCAATAAGAAATTCCCATTGACTTTAACAGGCACAGTTTGGGGACTAAGAGAAAAACTGCAACAGCATTTATCAAACAGCGCCATACCATGGACACATCTCTCACTGCAGTTTAACTTTACCATGTCTTATACCTCACGTACAAACTTCACAGAGAGCAGTAGGTTGAGTTAGCATCCTTCTTCTGTATTGTGTTAATGCCTGAAAAAATATTTAATGAAGCATGTATAAATCATCTAATTTTCCTACCCTTTATCCTATCTCTTGCTCAGAGTCTTTAAACATTAGAGTGATAATCCTACTGACCATTTAAATAATTATGTACCAACCCCTTCCATCATAGATGACTTAGCAAATAGTGGATTTGCCTGTTGTATTTCAGGTAGGGTGAACATTGCCAAAATTAATATCCATATGAGACAAGGACATTTATTATAATCTGTGTCTTGTAGTTTTCAATAATGTTTAAAGAAAATTAAATCACCTCTGAAAACTGAATTTTCAGGGTGAAATTACATATAGTCATAGCCATGATGTGTCACATTCATTCTGTTACAAATGAATATATCATCTTAGATTTATTTTAGCATGGCTTATGCTTTCCAAATTCAGGTTTTAAAGGTTCACTCTGAATAGTATTTCAGCAAAATGCATCTGGAGAGACAGTTAGATCTCATTTATAAGCATCYTTCACTTTCTGCCTTATGCCATAATAAATGCTCTTGACGGTAAGATTTTAGATGAGATCAATTGTACTTCCAGCTTATCCCCTTCTCTACTGGCAAGTCTGAAAAAAGACGATTTCTTTTTCGCAGCCTTTAAAAAGGGAGGACTCACTTGACTCATTTTTTAAAGTAGATCATTTAATATTTCTGGGATTACTGCCTGAATTCCATCTGTAGGATGGCATTTATTATAACAAGCGAAATAAGAGAACTGCTCACATCACAGCTTCTTTCTTTCACTGCCAAGAACTATTTGCCCTATCAAGAAATTTGTCTCTGAAGTTTTCTTTTTTAATGTTATAGTTTTTAATGGTTATCTTTGACACGTGATTGTAAAAACTGAATTCCTGAAATGTAYGAAGAGCTCTAGATCCAAAGTATCCTTTCATGATCTTTGCAAACAATCCTGGTTTGGGGAAAAAWTTTAAATCTTTGTCTTTAGATGAAATTGTTTAAAATATATGCCATTCATTTTGAAGTTAAGTAATTTACACCTCATGGCGTAGTGAATGAGAAAATCCRGATGCAGACATTTAATGTCTGCCAGCCTTAGTAAACCTGTAACAGGGGGGAAGGAAACATCAGACCTTTTGGGAAGACTGGAAGAGATTTCGTGTCCACCGAGGTCAGGAAGAAGCTCACTGCAGTGGGTCTGTCTGGGATGGAGTTAACTTYCTCCATAGCAGCCCGTATGGCACTCTGCTTTGCATCTGTGGCTAAAACAGTGTTGATAACACACCAGCGTGTTGGCTATTGCTGAGCAATGCTCCCACAGCACCAAGGCTGTCTCTTGTCTCTCACCTCCCTCCCACCCCAAAGGCCAATAGGCTGGGGGTGGGCAAGAGACTGGGAGGGGACACAGCTGGGACAGCTGACCCCAACTGACCAAACTGACCAAAACACAAAGGAAAATAATGAAAGACCACGTTTTTCTGTGATACTTGTGTAATCCCATGGAAACTTGTGGAAGTGTTGTAACAAAATAAAATAATCTTTGAATGGAAGGTGGCRTAAAAGGCAGGCAGAGATTCACAATGTTTGCTTTGTTATTCAAATACCAATGCACTATATATGTTCCTTAACTTCCAATATTGCCACTATGTGATAAGATTTATCAATAAAGTGTGAAATGCTAATAAAGTGATAAAAGTGAGAGATTTTGTAAATGAGATCCAAAAATATGTCCCCCAATGACAGAAAAGTGTCTATGCTTAGCATGTGATGCCATCATTGACAGATTATACTTTTTTAATCAGAAGTCATATACCAAGAGWTATATAAATTAAACAGCACATTTTCCAGAAGAAAACTGGAGGGGAAAAAAAAACTATTATATGACCACAGGGTTCATTTTCACAGGCCATCAGCAGAGTTTGAATTCCCTTCAGCCCCCTATATCCAAATTCCTGTTTGCCATGTTCATTCCAGGAGGACTCTGCCTGATCAGGTGAAGCTCCAGTTTGCCATAAAAGAGAATGGGATTTTGTCCAGCTCTGCCAAAATGTTAGCTAAGAGTCAGTGTCCAGTCCCACTTTATGATGAATTGGGGGGTGATAGTTGTCAGCTTTCTAAGGAAAAGTCTGAGGTCTTGCTATACAATACACTTCCCAAGATACATAGACATGTAAGATAGCAATGTGAAGAGGGGACTATCGGGTTTCTTCATTCCTAGGTCAAAGCACTTTCCCTCTGCTCATACATGAATAAGGAATCTCACTTTTGCAGATGAGTACCATAATGGAAAAACGTTTCACAATATTTTGCCCTAATCAGATAAATCAGTATAACAGACCTCTCTCTTGGCTGAAATGTCAACTTTCTGCAAAATCAAATCTATTCCATGTTTCTGATCATAATACAAAATTAACTGAATTTCATGTCAGTGAGACTGCAAATATGGAATGACTCCCATCTAATAGAACCATAGTCACAGTTTTTAAGGAAGATTTATCAAAAATAAATGTCATAAATGTAATGGTGGAATTGTAATAACCTCCAGCAGGTGGTCTAGAGAAGGAAGTGCGAAGCACAGAGGAGGCTACTAAATTCCCATCCTCTTAAATAAGAAAAACCAGAAAGGAAATGGGGAAGAGGTATCTTGCAGGCAAGTATCTTTCTGTTGAAAAACTGCTGCCAGTATTTCTATTAAATTTGCTACCAGCAGTTGCAGTAAATGCAAGTGCTAGAGAGACCACAAGGAATGGGGAAAAAGCTGTCTGTAAAGAAAAACCTTATATTTAAATAAAATAATTAAATAATTAAATGGAGTTATCTGATGTTAAATAGAATTTAGTGTAAGAAGGTGTAGAAGCAATTTCTGCTTAGATTAAAAATCACTGAGCAGATCATGAAAATACCCCTTGATAAGATCTTACAACACATTTCCCTAATTTCCCTTCATGCAAGGATATATGACCTGGCATCTGCTGGTAAAAAGATGAATGAGTGTGAGTGTAGGGTGTTCACGAGGTCGTTAGTCATTTTTAAAGAATGATTCAAATATGGCTTATTTGTTAAGAGAAGGTAGAAAGACTCATGCCACCTCTTCTGCATGGGGTTTGCATGCAACCCATATATTTATCTCTTGGTTATTATGGATGAATATCCAGCTGGTGGGTTACCCTGCCAGGGAGAGAGGGGCATGGCAGCTGACTCTGTGCAGGTCTGGGTCAGACCCGCAGAGCCCGTTGGGTCAGGCAGAGCGCTGCATGGTCACAACTGCACTGCTTCCAGGGTCAGCACTAGTACGTCCRAAGCAGTTTTAGCTACTTCTCCACGGCTGACTGATCAGTTAATGACTCCTGCAAGCCTGAGCCTGCTCCTTACAGTGAACCGTGAGTCCTGGGGTGCATGTTTCAGAGGCAATTAACTGTCCCTCAGCAGAATCAGCTGGGATCATTTGCTCTGGCTCGGTCCGAGCACCCCGCCGAGCACCACAGAGCCACCCTCACGGCTTCGCATTATTCCTCCCAGGGCTGTGAATTCTGGGAGGTTTATTAACTTCCTCAGCAGCACTTCGGGAGCAGACAGAGCCTGCTCAGATCTGGGGCTGCGTGCCAGGAACGGTTGATCAGAGGGTGCTAGAGAGCACAGCGAGGAGACTGAATCTGTTCTGTTCTCRGCTCTATCTCACGCCGAACGCTGGCTGACTCCTGTGGTGCTTCTTCAGTATCTCTGCACTGTATTCCCTACTAGTCGTGTTTTGCGGGATCGACATTAGTTTTGCTTGTTATACCCCAGATAATGGAGAATTTATCTGTAACATTTTTGGAGCTTACCTCATTGGCAGATGGAAGAGTGAATTTTTCCAGGGGTGTTTCCTGTGTGGCTTAGTGACCCCACAGTGATCTCAGCCCTAAAGCCTATCAACTGGGAAACGACTGGATTATGTTAACTGTATGTAGGGCATACAACCCAGTATTAAGGTTGAGATATTTAATCCGGTATTTAAGAAGCCCAGTGCTTTTATCAAAGACTGCATACAAGAGAATCACTTCCAGAGGGGATCAAAGGCACACGTAAGATGGATATGTAGCCTGTTAACTAAAACAGATAAAAGAAGTGTCCCTCCCTCCTCTTGGATACTGCACCCTCTGCAAGAGGAGGTGAGAACTGGCTGACCTGGCTATGCCAGCTAGACAAATCTGCTGCTTTCTATTAGATGCATGTGGGTGTCAAAAAATTTAGGCAAGCTACTGTATCAGCTATTCTATGCAGCACCTGCATAAATCAAATATCTCAAGTCCAAGAAGCGAAAGTGTATCTTCTATTTCTTTTTTTCCTGCTTCGTTTTAAGGAATACTGCTTTCTGGTTCTGCCAGTGCATGGAAGCGCAAAGAATGAATTTATGTGCTTGCKAAAAAACAGTTCTAATAACCTGATAACAGTTCCTGAAACCTTAAAATGAATTCCCAAATTGGTCTTTTATGTTAGTAAGTGTTGACAAAGCTACAGAAGTGGTTTTTTGGAGGAACTACCGTGTGCAGAAACCTGTTGCAGTAAACACTCTTCTGTTTTATTTCTGTTGCTTAGTTTTTATGTTGTTATGTGCAATAGGGAAGGTAATAAGAATAGCAAAAGAATAGCTACTAGAACAATTATGACATTTAAGGAAAAGGGAAAACAGCAGTGAAACTGTAGCTAAGGAAGCCTATTTGGTCTCTGTACTTCCTTGAGAATATCCAGCCTATGCATAACACTGTGAAAGCAGCCACRACAGTTGAATCACTGTCAGAATAAAATCCCTATTACTATGGGAAAAATGGGAACAATAGAGTTGTATTAGACTGAGATAAAACAACAATTTATTTCACAATACAGAACTAGAAAAAAGCAGTTTCTTCTTGTCTCAGTTTCACAACTGGGCTTGATTCCTTGTTGGATTAATTTTATAATCTAAATCAAACCAGACCACCATCAACTTGCTGATTTTATTTGCAACGGTATTTTTTTGTTTCATTACTGCATTATCTCACTTCTAGTTTAATAGGTAATGGTCTTCCAGTTTTAATGTGTTTGTTAAATCTTTAYATTTGCTGTCTAAATTTCTTTTAATATGCAATAAGGAAAACTGYACAGCTAATTTGTTCTTTCAAACTGTATCTGTTTCAGCATGTCAAGAGCAAAAGTAATATAGTATTTGTGTACCAGTTATTTCTCATCCTTCTAATGAAAATGTTCACAAAGAAAGGAACTGAGAGGAAGGAAACCTCCATCTGTCAAGAACAGAAAAAGTTTCCAGTGAAAATGAAGAGATCAGCAGACAGAAATAGTTGATACAGATGGCTTTGGGGGAAATTCCCTCTCATGGAAAATAGACAATATACAGGGGGCTGGTGGGTTGACAGTACTTGATTTGCCACAGTGCAGAATGAAGACTGGATTCACCCCACAACTCTCATGTCTTAATGTTGAAAAGYTACTGCTCTGGTGGCTTCATTCTTCTACTTCTGTGGACCCTGAAATATTGCTGTGAACAGAATTAGCCCCTGATCGCTCACAGCCCTCAACATGACTGCTCCAGTAGTCAAGACTATTAATGCCTTTTCCTCCCCTCTTCCTCCTCTCCATGATTCAGGAAGCAACATATACTGAATGTTTTATTTTCCTGAACAGCTGCTTTCCAGTTTACTGTTTTTCTACAAAGGAAGATTCTGATTAACCGGGTCTCAGAAGATGCACCAGAATCTGACGGGTTTCAGTGCTGTGTGCAGTTCTGATATTTAAGCTGAGGTGCACTGAAAACCTAAAAGTGGAAATGGACTTTTCCTAAATAGTYAGCATGAGTTTGTTATCATTAACTTACTTAGGCAGTAAGTATTGATGACAGTTATTGTTGGTGGATATCTCTGAGGAATGTGCCTTTATTTATTGTTTGCAACGTTTTGCACATGCGCAATTCCTTGCAGTTAGTGCCAGTTGATTGCCCACTCTGTGCATGCTGCTGTTGTCAGGAATTACATCTCACGTTTTGGATTATAAACCGGGTTTTAGAGAATTGCCCCAAGGCTTTTCAGTAACTCTCCTTATTACTAACACAAGTGAATCAGCTGTTAGGCGAGCTTTGCTAATTTGGACCGATAATTGGTACAACAGTACTGCTCAGTACTTACTGGCACCTCCCGCAGTTCTGCCTTTGGTCGTTTAGCAGCCCATGCATAAGTCATAGAAATGGCAGAAACCTATTACTGGGCATAGCTGCCATCAGTTCTCATAATGAAGCGTTCCCTCCAAAAGTAACTTCAGTTTCTTTCAGCAATGGCACTTTGCTTTTTTTTTTTTTTTTTTTTTTTTTTTACTTTAGGCACTGATGATGCTATAAGAAATAAAATCCATGTCTGTCCAGTATTAGAGAGCATCAGACTTATTTCAAAATTGGAGATATGAGTAGGTTGAAGAAGGGTTTGAAAAGCCAAGGGGAATAACTGAATGAAGAGAAAGTCAGGAGAGGGTCGTTCAAGAACTGACCAGAAGGAAACCTCTTACCTTTTCTGAAGAAGTACTTTAAAAACCTGTTTCTCTGTACAGCTGAGRTTTTTGTTTGTTTTCTCTCATCTAGGCTAAAGGTCAATCATTTAATGATCTCTGCAGAAGCTTTATCTGCCTTCACCTTCCTCTAAATCCAGACTATTGAAATGATGTATCTGAGAGTAGTTTCTTTGTATATAGAAGTGGTTAGGTCAGTTGCTATTATATACCAAAGAATTGTAATTAAAGTCAAGTTGAAACAAAGGAAAAGCAGAAAGTTGAGAGTGCTACATTCACCTGCCTTTCTAGCCCAGATCCAGAATGCAATCTTAAAAAAAAAAGTAGGATTTGTCTGGCTGTAATTATATATGACTAATAGCAGAAATTTATTCTAGGTCTCATTCATTTTGGATTATCCTTATTTGTAAGATGAGCAATTGAAAGGACCTTGATCAAAGAGTATATTTAAATTGTTTGCTGTTTAATGGAAGAGAGAACAGAGATCAAACGATAAGCTAGTTGTACCTAAGAGAAATKAATCAGTTAAGGGAATGCAATGATTAGTGAGATTTGTATCTGTGGAGAGGAGAGAAATCTAAACCTGTTCATTCAGATTCCAGTCTACTTCACCTGTGCCACTTAGTGAGATAAAAGCTTAATTTTAAATTTGTATACAGGAGAAAATTTGCATTAATTTAGCATGGGCCACATTTCCAAATGCAAAACCAAGTCCCTCTGTTGGGCAGCAGGTTCACAGCAATCTTCAGCTGGAGACTTGGGAATGGCAGGGCTTATGATACATTCACAGAAGTAATAATTCCCTTGTGAGTGACAGCAGAAAAAACCCTGAATGCACACTAAGGCATTGCTGCCTGTCCTGTCCTTAAGACTTGTTCAATATTKTTTTGAACAAAACCAGCTTGGAGGCAAAGTTAGTGAAAAGTTTCTCCATACATATGTATATAAAGGTGTAAGTTTATACACACACACACACACACACTYTTTGTATTTACATTTAAACACTTCTGTGAYTACAAGAATAAATATGTCGCATTCCTGCATTCTCCTGTTGCACCTCATGACATTTCAACACAATTGGTTTTGTAGATACCCTTTGCCACTTGCTAGAATTCACTCTGATAACCATAGTTGATTTTTTCCAATAAAGGCACTGTAGAGATTTAGAAGGTAGTAGTAGAAGCTACAGCTGTATAGTGGCTGTTGTAAAATGGGTCCCATTAGGAGTTCTACATTTAGTACTCAAAAAACTTGATTTGAAATGAAGGTTTCATCAAAACAACAAACAAACAAACAAACAAACAAACCCCAAAATCTTCAAATAGGCTCTCAGACTGGTGGTAAGTTTGTTGTTGTTAAATTTGAATAAAATTAATCAAGTCAATGTGGCATTTTGAGGCAATGTGTCTTACTTATTTGGATATCTATAGCTCAAACTTAAGTACAAATTTGGGATTCTAAGCCTCTGTTAATTGAGCCAAGTAAGCAGCAGTAGCTAAGGAGCAGCTGGAACATGGGAGAAAAGATAGTGTTTACTCTACTTAGAAGCTGTAGTTTACTGACTTAGCTTCCCAGGGTGAAATAAAGGGATTTGGTCATTAGATCCAAATGTGGTGGGTGAGAGGATGTGACATATTCAATATGCCTTCTATCCAAACGCTGTTGCCAAATCCTCTCTTCTCCAAACCTATCTCTTCTATGGGCCATGTGGAGTAAGTTGAGGTAAGGCAGTTACGGTGACTCTATTCCACCTCAAAACCCCCTTGCATTGCGTTAGGTCACTGCACTATTTGAGCATCTGGAGAGCAGCCAAGGATTGGGGTGAATATTTTTCCTATACCATGGAAACAAATGGAAAGGACAGTCTTGAAATACCACCACTTGCTTACAGCCTGGATCTGAGTTAGGATCTCTGTCAAGAAGCCTCTCACCCAAGGCTGTTCATTTAACTCATCAGATATCCGGCCCACTCTAAATATGATTTTAAAATTAATCATCTCACCTTTTCTTTGTGTGATAGAACMCCCCAGTTACTGATTGGTTAGTCAAGTTTCTTGTTTTCATTGATTGTCTGAAAAAAATGTTAATCTTCTGCCACCTCCCACCCCAAATCAATGTTTTTTTTTAAGGGTCAGGAGTATTATCCAATCTTCAATTAATAACTACAGAATGCATTGTATTTTTTCTTCCTTCACATGCATGCAATGGAAAAAGTCTGTAACAATATACCTTTAGGAGACATAGGCAAGGAAATACCCTTATAAGATCATCGTTCTATCAACTGAGTTGGATAAGCTAACTAAAAGTCCACAGTAGGGGAATATTCTGTTTTCTTTATTGCTTATTATTAGTTCCTGATTGGGTTAGATCTACTCAATTAAGTCTGGGCAAATGACTGATAAATATGTTTAGGTAAAAAGAACAGAATATTCTCAGTCTTTTGCCTACACATGCAGCTAGGTGGCCCATTAGTACTTTTGTCATGTGGGTGGCTGCCTCACGGGAACTAAATGGATTAACCCAGCTCATTTAATCAAAGTAAATGAACAATCATCAAATGGTGAAATCTGTATTTTGACTTAACATGGTTTTGCGGCACTCACCTAGAGACAGAGCTCTGTACCCCTCTGAACCACTCTTGCATATATCTTTAATATCATTCCTCTCTATAATACACTTCTACTGTATGTTATGTTTTATGAGTAAATCTTCCAGCCATGGGAATTTACAATTAAAATAACCTTCACATTGAGGACATTTCTGGTATTAGCTCTGTCCCTTATCATCCTACTTCTGTTTAAGCCTCTTAGATGTGAAATTGAAATGGTTAGTTGTACATGGTAAAACAAGGAAAATCTATTTCCATTTCCAAAAGATGAAACTTTCTGGTGCTAAACTAAACTCGAGGCCGGTAAATTTTCAATATGGTATGTAGGGAGTTAGCTACCTGACCCATTAACATTAATTCCCATCTGTAAATAATTTTGAAATACTTGAACTAGCAGGGGAGCTATTTCATCTTTTATACTTAGCTGATTGTAAAAATGTATGCTGAAACCATCTGGCCTTAGTGTTTTGTTGGACTTCAGACTTTTAATAGCCAGTCTGATTTCCTTCACTGAATTGGGGTTTTCTAATCCCTGGCTCAATTCTCCTTCCAAACTAGGCAATATCGTGTTGCTATTTGCTTGTCAATCAATCCCTGTCTCACCAATTGAGATGAATAACACAGTTGCCATAAAAACTTAGGAAGGCTTTGGGCCTAATTCTCATTCATGCTAAAGTTACTTTACACTACTCCGGTTGCTCATTTACTGGGTATAAATGCAATTTACTGCCTGAGCAATATAAAGTGGCTGTAACATAAATGAGAATCAGATCCCCTATGTTCAGAGCAGCTAACAACTTCAAATTGCTGAGTACTATTTTCCCACAGGAGCTACTGTACTAGGATTTCAATGCATATAAAGAATGCAACAAACCAATTAAAAATGAAGATATTAAACAAGAAATTGAATGGTTATTTCTAAGGCCTGTTTAGAGCTGATTTTTCCAAGCAATGGGACTGATTAAGCCTGGCCGTTACAAACATGCCGACTTCGTCTAAAGTTCAACCCTGCATGAAGCTTGGATATTTGCCACAGTACATGCACTGAACTCTCCATATTACTTGGAGAAGGAGGACTATATTTCACAGGTGCATGCAGGACTCCCTGACTCACCTGATGGCRCTTCCCTCCAGGGACTGTCACTGAGATTCAACAATTATTAAGTAGTGATGCACAACAGTGTGTTTTGATAACGGGTGAGTGGGGGGATAATGGCAAAAGTAACTTGAAACTGTACTTACCACAAATGCCAAAGCAGACACTGCTACCTCATGCCTTTTCCCATTTCTGGTCAAATTTTTATTGCCTAAAGACTTAAAAAACAGTTTTTGTTATAATGCCCGGTAATGACTGCGAAGATCTAAGCTGCTGCTGGTCTATATTAAGGAAGACATTTGATGGCAATTAGACTGTGGAGTGGGCTATTCCAGTTTAGACAGAGGTCAGTCACCCCCATGTTCTTCTTACACCTCTGTTATATCAGCATGAATACCCACTTTGATGTGAAGTCCACATTCCTGCCCCTCTCCTCCTTTTCTTTTGGTCTGCTGAAGACACTTCAACAACCCACATGCTAATAAAGAACTGTTATATTGTGGAAGCCACAGACACAAGAAGACCAATTTGCTAATACATGAATCCTTATATGCCATAAGTAAATCGTCCTCTGTGCACTCTTCACTACTTCAGACCTATAAATCTTGTGCCTAGTCTTCTCTCACCAGCTGCTAGTCAGCTGATTTCAATCCTACCTTCACCTTGCTGAAGAACACAGGAAATGTAGTGTATATATCATCTTATACCAAGATTAATAGCCTTCTGTGGTTGCTAAATAATAGCCTGGTTGTCTAACCTAGGGCTGTGTTAAGGTGGTGTTGTGGTTTAACCCGGCAGGCAGCCAAATATTACACAGCTGCTCACTCACTTCACCAGTGGGATGGGAGAGAGAATAAAAAAAAAAAAAGTAAAATGTGTGGATTGAGATAAAGACAGTTTAACAGAACAGAAAAGAAAGGGATAATAATAATAATAATAATAATAATAATGGTAGAATATACAAAATGAGTGATGCACAATGCAATTGCTCACCACCCACTGATTGATAACGGAGCCGTGATCCCTACTTCCTGGACCACGCCCCCTATTTATATGCTGAGCATGACAGCATATGGTGTGACATACCCTGTTGGCCAGTTGGGTTAGCTGTCCTGGCTATGCCCCCTCCCAGCTCCTTGTGCACCTGGCAGAGCATGGGAAGCTGAAAAGTCCTGGACCAGCAAACTGCTCATCAACAACTAAAAATATCAGTGTGTTATCAACATGCTTCTCATACTAAATCCAAAACACAGCACTAGGAAGAAATTTAACTCTATCCCAGCCRAAACCAGGACAGGTGTGCATGTCATAGCCCAGATCCCTCATCCTCTATAGCACCATTCTTAGACAGTGTTGTGTTTTTGCAGTACTCCTCATGCTAACTAGCTCTTGAAGCTGGATTCTGTAAAGGAAAACTGATGTACTTCCTCTCCTGAAGGAGCAGGCATGTCCCTGTTGCATAAAAAAACATCAGCAAGCTTTGTGTCCATCTAAAAGTGACTTTTGCATTGTACTAAGGGAGAACTATGTCTAAAATTACTTTGCTAATTTTTAAATGAAAGGTAAAAATAATCCTTCTGCTCCTACACAAGTACACAACAGGCTTTATGGGTGCTAATAAACAGAATYCTTTTCTTATTCTTTGGCATTGAACATGGTGATTTACACCAATGTAATTGAGAGTGGAATATTTTCCTACTTCCCAGTTCTGATAAATCATTGTAAGTAGTAAAATATTTTTGAGATGTTGCTCCTGCTATCATATACTGTCTGTTTTGCTATAAGRAAAAAATCTATGTAAATGTTTTAGAGCAGAGTTGATCATCATATATTACTTAGGCAGTTATGATTAGTTTTGCATATGTTAAAACACTATAACATTATTTAATGTTGTGGTGAATGCAGGAATTACTAGTGCCATCTATTGTTGGAAAATGTAGACTTCTAAATGTTAATTTGCATATTCTATGGTATAGTAGCATTAAAAATTCACTATTTTACTGAGTTTTATTGCAAAATGAAATAGTTTATGTAGTTGCATGTTTGGAATGTTTGTACTTTGCATTCTTTGAAATCTGTCTATCTTCAGAAAGAATATCCTTTGGTTTTATTTTCATTACAATCTTGCATCTGAAATCAAACTCTATTTTAGTTTTGGACACTGAAATAAAGCTTGTAGCTATCTACTGTACAATAGGAGAGAAACAAAATTTTTGCTTGCTGGACACAGCTAATTTTGAGTTGAAGCATCTTACAAAAGTGCATAGCAATTTGAGCCTGAGTGTCATATTCCAAAGCAGTGCTGTGATGCAGAAGTCTCCGTTTCGCTGACCAAGAAACTTAGGGCCAGATTTAGACTGTTTCTTTTACATCTTTGTGGTGTTTGAAAAGTAGAGGCCCAGCCTTTACTTACAGCAGAGTGATGCGAGGCATRCAAGATGTCTGTGCTGCCAATACAGGGAGGAGGTGGGTGGCTCCAAATAGACCTCAGAAGACCTAAATATGGTTCCTACMTTTCACCATTGATACAAAAGGAAACCTCTGATGGGCAAAGCTGATAAAGCAGAAGTAAAGAGACATGGATTTTCTCAGTTTCAGCATGCTTGGGAGCTGTTGCCTTGGAAGTCGCAGTGGTAAATTTTTTCCTGAGGGAAAGGTGAGAGCTGTTCTCCTGCTGCCAGGAGACACACAGAAATATTGCTACAGCGTATCCAGAGCTCTGTGGTCTCCAGATGCCAAACCAGGTGACATTTGTCTTGGTGACATTTGAACGATGATGTCTCAGCACTGTTTTCCTGTGTCGCAACTGTTCGCTGTGGCTGCTGCATCGCCACACTCCATAGGAAAAATCTTTGTCAAAAGATGGGTCAGTTATACTCCAGGAGTATTAATCTGTCTCAGCAACACCTCTAAGCCACACAGCTCATTGGCTTTTTGGGGCACTCTTGCTTTTTGGCTGCTGTTATTGTACAACAAATCATAAAAAGATTGTAACTATAGGAAGAGGACAGCGGCTGCCTACATCAACAGGTACGTTTGAGGGATGATGACATGATCAGAAGGAATCCAGTCTAGCTAAATCCTTTTTACATCAGGCTAAAACTCAGCTACGTCCCCCACAACAATCCATTCCACCTTGGTCTAATCCTATAGGCACTTTAATTTGTTGGTGGTGGGTTCCTGCCTGTCACTTCATGCTTCATTGCATCCCCACACTGGCAGGCATTCCTTTGACTCACCTCAAATCCCCTAAATATACCCCAATTTTCAAGTCATGATGAACGCACATTGTATAGCTAGGCATACAAAGATCACGTGGAAGAACAGACAAGCAAAGCCTAAACAAAGGTTTGTGGTTAAGGCAATTACCCAGGAGGGAACAGCTCTCTGATTTCCAGACCACGCTTCTCAAACACGTGCACTTTACGTTAGGCTATCTTTGATTAAAAATACCAGCAACCTTGAGAGCAAGGACCAAGGCTCTCTCTCCATAGCAGAGTGCCCTGCGCACGTCATGCTTTATCATTAGGAGCTTGGGCCGCTTGTGTTTTTTCTTTTTTAACATGTCCATTTGATAAGAAGGGAAATGTAAACTTGGAAAAGTTATTCTATTCCTTTACCTTGGACAGGAGTAATTTTAACAATTAATAATTAATCATATAAGAAAGAATACCTATATCATGGAATAATCAAGATAATACTAAATGAAAAATATTCCATTTCTTCATGGCAACATGTCTTCCTTATAACAAATCAGGATTGCTGTTTTGCTTGGGGTAAATCACTCTATAAGAAAAATATAACATTTAAGTATAGAACAATTTACTTTTAAGTCACAAACTGTATGTTTTGGCTTCAAATGAAATGTGAAATACTGCCTCACTGCCTCACAAATATATATTTTTTTTTTCCTTCAGTTTGTAAYACACAAACTGTAATGTTTTGGAAATGACACTCTTTCTTTCTTACGGGTCTATAATAAGAAGAATGGCAAGACACAATTCCATATAGGTATAGCTTGAGAAGTTAAGCAGTTTGAGACTTTTCAGATTGTTTTATTTTTCCCCTGAAATTGATTTTGCAATCAGGTATGTCATGCTGTAATCTTGTTTATTTTAGAAAAATGTACATGAAATCCTGTTTCCTGAATATGGTGGAGTATGGTGGAAAGTAAGAAACAGGAGACCTATCTTTCACCTGATAACATTTCACTCTGAGTTCTCTGGTTTGGATTGCTCTCTGATGTATACAACAATTAATTCTCCTGCTGTTTCCTGTGTCTTCCTTCTGGCATACACATGCATACATAGTAACTTCAACTCAGGTATTACCACTTAATCTAAACTTTGAACACAAGTCCTATGAGGAGCGGATAAGGACTTTGGGCTTGTCTAGTTTGGAGRRAAGGAGGCTGAGGGGCRACCTCATTGCTCTCCACAGCTTCCCGAGGAGGGGAAGAGGAGAGGGAGGCRCTGAGCTCTTCTCCCTGGTATCCAGSGATAAGATGCGTGGGAATGGTTCAAAGCTGTGCCAGGCAAGGTTTAGACTGGACATTAAGAAGCATTTCTTTACYAGGAGGGTGGTCGAAGGGTGTTTAAGAGGCATTTGGACAATGCCCCTAACAACATGCTTTAACTTTTGGTCAGCCCTGAAGTGGTCAGGCAGTTGGACTAGATGATCATTGTAGGTCCCTTCCAACTGAAATAGTCTATTCTAAGTTTGCATTGCTGTCTGCCATTAGTAAAACAGAAATTTAACTGTTGYCTTGTTTGGCTTGAATGAAATAGCTGGCCTTGCTAACCACATCAGCTTTTGAAAATCTGTGATCCTATATCAGTTAAAGACCAAACARTTATAAGCCATTCAACTTCCTGCATAATAGATCAACTGTGAACAAAACATTTAGTGGTTTAGTGGGCATGGTGGTGTTGGGTCGATGGTTGGACTTGATGATCTTAGAGGTTCTTTCCAACCTTAATGATTCTATGATTCTATGATTTAACTTAAGCTTTTAAGTTGAGGTATTTACCTCCCCTATGCTTTTATGGTACTTGGGCAATGGAAAAGATAGAGACTTGAGTGTGTACAGTGCAGATTAATAATAGTATCACAGTTATGTCATGCCAAGTTTCAGAAAGAAAAGACTTTCATGAATTCTTAAACCTGAAAAGTAAAGACATGGGGAGTGATCTAATCCAAAAATCAGAACCTTTTTGAAGAAGCTCAGCTACAAACCGTAACTTCATTTTAGCATCGTTGAACTTTTTGGCTTTGGTTGATATCAATAGATGAGCCACTATCATAAATACAGAAGAACCATTTTTCAAAAAAATCTTATAAACAGCCACAGGTAATTTCAGAAGTATAAACCCCAACTGTTTTAATAAAAACATCTTGGTAGATTTTCAGTTGCCAGATTTGTTTAATGCTATTCTAAATTCGATAAAAGTTTGATGTAGCTGATTCTTCACTCCAGATAAAATTAAAAATCTATTAAGCTGCTTTATAGATCTGTKTTGTGGTTTAACCTGGCAGGCAGCCAAACACCACACAGCCGCTTGCTCACTTCCCCTGCCTCAGTGGGATGGGGAAGAGAATAGAAAAGAAAAAGTAAAATTYGTGGATTGAGATAAAGACAGTTTAATAGAACAGAAAAGGAAGGGAWAATAATAATAATAATAATGATGATAGTATATACAAAATGAGTGATGCACAATGCMATTGCTCACCACCCGCCGACCAATGCCCAGCCCTGAGCAGCAATCGCCCCTCCCCAGACAACTCCCCCTAGTTTATATACTGAGCATGATGTCATATGGTATGGAATACCCTGTGGGCCAGTTGGGTTAGCTGTCCTGGCTGTGCTCCTTCCCAGCTTCTTGTGCACCTGGCAGAGCATGGGAAGCTGAAAAGTCCTTGACTAGTGTAGGCACTACTTAGCAACAACTAAAACATCAGTGTGTTATCAACATTATTCTCATACTAAATCCAAGACACAGCACTATACCAGCTACTAGGAAGAAAATTAACTCTATCCCAGCTGAAAACAGGACAATCTGATAGGTRAAATAATTAGGTGTCACTAGGCAATACACAGGTCACATATAAGGTCAGTTAGGAATCTGAGTTTTATGGATCAGTTGTGTTCATAACCACTATGTGGGCAATCCACTTGACTGAACACAGCATGTGCCTCAGATCCATTAGAATCACTTTCAGATACTGTAAATATTCTTGGAAGTTTTAAAGATACTTATGCTATATATTGTTGAAATGTCTAATACCACTTGCAGTATTCCTTRTGTTATCTTATAGTGATACAGCTTATATTAGCTCCAAAGTTCAACTATATTACCTTTTACATATTGATTCCTGAATCTAAAAGTACTGTTTAAATTTATCACTGTCTGATGTCTTGAATTGTCAGGATGCCAGATGAAGCTGTGTATGTAATCATGCTCAATTGGAGGAGATAATGGCAGAGAGCCTGAGCTGCAGAAAGCTACAGGATGGTACAGAACACTGCCTTAGCTCTGCTTGGGAAGTGTGAAGCTCCAGCAATGTTTCAGGGACTCATGGACAAGATATTAATGTCATTGTGGTTATGTATTCACATCCTGATAAATGCTACCTTATGCATACATCTTATGGATTGAACATGTACAAAGAAAAAGAACTATTTTTCAAAAGTTATTCAGGGTAATGGAAGTCATTTCCACCCCAGCCCTGTAATAAAATATGAGAAATGAGGAAAACTACTGAGGATAACCTTTGAGAAATTAAAAAATTGTAAGGCTTATAGATGTGTCTTTTGCTGGAGTGTCCACAAAATGGCAAGTGAAACCTTTGATGGGCTTAGCTAGAGAACACAAAGTTGCATGCACATATTTTTTATAATTGTGATTTTTTTGAATGGACTCATTTGATAGAGATCAAATTAGAGATGATACAGAAATGATACACTGGTATGGTGGGTTAGCCTTGTCTAACAGTCAAACTCCTACCTAGCTGCTCTCTCACTGCCCCTCCTCAGTGGGACAGGAGGRAAAAATAAGATGAAAAAACTCATGGGTCAAGATGAGGACAAGCAGATTGCTCACTAATAACTGTCAYGGGCAAAACAGACTTCACTTGTGGAAAATTAATTAATATTGACAATCAAAATAGAGTAGGATGATAAGAAAAAAGACAAAAACTAAAACACCTTTCCCCCACCCTCACATCCCTTTTTTCCAGGCTCTACATCATTCCTTCATTCCCAACTCCTCTACTTCCTGCCCCCACCCTTGAGTGGTGCATGAAGAATGGAGGTTGYGGTCAGTCCGTAACAGCTCCTCTCTGCTGCTTCTTCCTGCTCTCACTTTCCCCCTGCTCCAGTATGTGTCCTTCCATGGGCTGCAGTCCTTCAGGGTAAACCTGCTTCTGTGTGGGCTCTCCAGTGGCTGCAGTTCCTGTCAGGAGCCTGCTCCACCGTGGTGTCCTSCAGGGGCTGCCGGGGAATCTCTGGTCCAGCACCTGGAGCACCTCCTYTCACTCCTTCTCTTACCTTGGTGTCTGCAGGGCTGTTTCTCTCTTTTGTACCCTCCTCCTTTGCCTGTCTGGCATTTTCTGGCCTTTCTTAAATGTGTTTTCATGGAGGTGAGGCCACCCCTGCATCTTCTGGCTACCAAAACCTTGACACCTGCACCCAATACCATCTGGTCCATGGGGGTCACCATTCTACGCGCATGGGCCAGAGAAGATAAAGCATAATCCTATGTAAGCCCAGTAACTAAAAGCCTGGACTCTACAGGGAATAGGATCTCAGGTTAATACTTCTGCAAGAGTTTGGAGATGGAAACTCTCATATAACTTTTTATGTGAGTGAAGCTACAAGATGATAGTGCCACTTTGTGGCCATCTGTGTGGTTCTAGTTGTCAAAAAGRTTATAAACTAATGAGGTGGGGGGATTTGAACATATTGACTCACTGGTAGTTGGCACTTCTTATACTGTGGTACTGTGGTTTTACTCACATGCGTGAGGTTTCATTGTTTTTTTTAAATAAATAAAGACAGAAATCATAGACAATGAGTGAGTGTCTACCTCTAGTCTTGAGTGGACCTGTAACAAGGATGGGTACTATGGAGACCCAGGAGGAAAGACACCTCAGCCTGTAAGAAAAAAAAGATGAAGATGTTGGAAATTGGATAAGAAGATGATGACCAGCYGAAGGATTTGCATAAATGCCCATGAGTAAACAATTATCCACRGCCTTCGAAGATGGCCAAAGTCAGAGGTTTGGAAGCATATGTTGCTCATTTGAAGAACATGTTTCTGCCAGATCAGCAATGGCCACTTGTTCAATGTGGGATGGTTGTGATTACGCTGTTAATTGACTTAAAACAAAATCAGTTTGGAAAATTATTTTAAACAGAAATGTGGTGGTGCATGAGTGCCTAAGAGTCAGAATCAGACTGAGGTTTCTTTACCTGCCAGGAGAGATTGTCTTTGTTGCTTTGCTTCTTTGTTGCTTGACCATTCATTTCTTTTCATAAGTGATAGTGCCTCGTGAAATCCATGCAATGGCCCTTGCAGAGTTATCAGTATTATCCTCGCTTTCCCGTGTTTCAGAGTATGCAGCAATAATGTTGCCCTCACTGAGCATGTGGCAATGGATATCTGCTATAGTTATATTCTGCAGAACAGAAGATAAGATGATTTTAAATTTGTAAGCTATCTGCCAGGTTGTAGAATTTAATTTGCAAGACCAAACTTCCGCAATATTGTGTTTACGTTGCAGTGTCATTTACTGTTTAATAGAAACATTCACAATGCCCTAGTTCCATCTGTTATAAATAGTGAAGGCTGATAAACACTATGCAAACACAAGATGCAGCTTTCTGGCAAATTGTGTTTAGTACAGCCCCCAAACATAAAGCAAGATTTATAACATTTGCATCTTTCTTTTTTTTTTCTTGTACTCCACGGTAATTACTCTAGAGCTTTGAGTAGATATATAAAAAACACTCCAAGTTTTACATTAAATTATTGTTTGAGAAGACAGGGACAAGTATACGCACATGCACATACATGTTTCCCACCTTCAGCTGTACTGCAGTTACAAATCTTGTTATGGCTGCAGAATTTTTGATATAACTACTTGCAAATACATTTTTTATCAAAGACAGTTGAAAGGCAAGCCCACACACTATTACGCACTGTATGAACAAAAATCTCAGTTTTTGATTAAGAAAATGGAGAAGAACCAGATGAGTAGCAATAGACTTGCAAAGGGCTCTCTGATGAATAACCAAAGATGAAACTACTGCTGTTCCCTGCTCTCAGGAGAAAGGGAGAAATTGTGTAGCAATAGGACAAGTGAGGCACTGAACAAGACTGTTAGAAGGTGTGGGTGAGGTGCGGTAGCAAAAGAAGGTTCCTGGTAATGCTGTTTGGGCATGATCACKTTATCATCTGACAAGACTGAAAACCACATTATTCTACACAGTTAAACACAAACAAACTTGCAATCAGAAATATCTGAGACAGTCTACAGAAACACTTGAAAAAACAGAGTTTATGTAAGTTTACGTCTTCTTTTGCTCAAGCTGGATGCTGGCAGATGAATCATGCATCCACTCAAAAAGTGGAAGGAAGATTTTTTTGTTTGTTTTATTTTTGAAGCAGATATATTTCAAATGAATTAACTTGACAAACCTCACCGACAGTCTTTAAGGTTAGTGGATATTTCTTCCTCTGCAGAAAATGTTTGTTTTTCCAGTCTGGTTGCCTGACTTTGACTTAACAGTACCCTTTCCAGGACATATCCACACCATTTAAATCTTCCTGGTTGTGTGAGCAGATCATGTTATAGACTGGACTTTTTGAAAGCTAAGCTAAAACACTTGCTTTTGGAAAGAGGTGTAAAAAGCTCTGAGATGAGTTTTGCACATTCGTCTCCTCAGTTTGATTTTGGAGTAATTAGCAGAAGGAGATAAACTCTTTAAAGCAAAAGGTATATTACGGAAAGCAACTTCTTCCCAGGCTGTCATCCCAGTGCAAGACGCTTCTTCCATATCCACAGCCTTAGCTCAGTAACTCACAGTCCTCATACCTTCATGGTTTCATCTTCTGTTTTTCCCAATGTTTTAAGTATTGACTTCTAAAGTCTTTTTCTCTTGTCAATATAGGGATGTGACTGATGTGAAACTGGAGAGGAAAATGGGGAGGAAGATGGTGTATATTTACAATAGTCTGGCCAATGTAGCTGTAGTTTAATCCATTGTCTGACTTTTTGCTGCAATACAGCATGTTTTGTTTATCTGCACTAAAAATGCAGCATTTTAGGTATATCAAGTCAGAATATATAACCAGAAAGTGACCTTAATCTGGAATACAGTAAAATGTGAAGTAAAAAGATTTCTGTCAGAAAGACAGAAATTTATAGAATATGAAGGTCCCTTATCCCTCCGGCCATTATTTCCTTATATTCTGGATTTTTTAAATGTGCACTCTTCCCATTCTTTATTTGTGACCTTTCTTGTAAGGAGAGGCATTTTTTATCTTTTTCTTCCTGAAGTCAATTTAATTTAATTTACTGATCGTATCAAAGGCCTAATTCTTACATATGTGTATTTCACTGGATTAGTTTAACTGGGTGTAAAAGAATGTTAAGTAAAGATAATAGGATGATTTGTCTGAACACACCAGGTACAAATTAAGTTGTTAACTGTATTATATACATTGCATTGCTTATCGTGTCTGATAAGCAAGCTCAATAACATTTAGCTTTGGCACATCTTGTAGTTGTGTCAATAACATAACTTTTTGTGCCATCTTTTAGTGGCAATGAAAGCAAAAAAGAAGGCTCTTGATTCAGAAATTGGTTTTGCCTGTGCTTTCTTTCCTCTCAACCATCTGCCCTTCAYCTGCTGTGGGGAGAAGTCAGTGTTTTATGCAGCAGCTACTACTACACTGCTGGAAATTACAGCATGGCCTAGTATGAGGAACTAACACTGGTCTGTTGTGAAGAACTGAAATTGATGCTAGTTTACCATTCCAGGTTGTGCTGTAAAGTGAAGTAGTTTAGTTCCTACAGGAGAGACAGGGAGGCCCAAGACAAGTACAATGGATGGATGAGATGGACATTCAGATCTTGTCCCTAGAATAGCCTTTTGTTTGTATGAATCAGCACCCTGTTCCTACTGTCAGGTATCATGTAAGGTCTATGGAGAAAAGTCTGCATTTCGAGCCTCAACTGCAGCATCACTTCGGTTCCACCACTGAATAAGGGAAGCAGATCTAATTAATTAATCGTAGAGTCAGAGTCATTTAGACTGGAAGGAACCTCTCTGGAAGGAACCTGGTCCAATCCACCATTCAGAGTAGGTCTGGCAGGTTGCTCAGGTCATCCAGTCRAGTTTTGAGTATTTCTAAGAGTGGAGATTCCTCAGCCTCCCTGGGCAACCTGTGGCTGCCTATCCTCAATAGAAGTAATTTTYTTCTCTTAATATTTTATCAGAATTTCCTTAGCAGTTTGTGCTCACTGCATCTCACGCTTTCACTGTGCACCTTCAAGGAGAGTCCAGCYTCATCTTCCCTACACCCCCCAATAGGCATTTGTAGACAACTCCCCCCAGCCTTCTCAAGGCTAAACAAACTCAGTTCTTTTAAGCTTCTCCTCATAAGTCATGTACTTCAGGTCCTAATCACCCAGASTAGATAAACAGTTTACCTAAACTTGTACATTAAACACCGCATAGTGTTCAGCTCTTGGAATTCAAGTCTTAGACATATAGCAAACTTATCTTTGTGTTCAGGAGACAGAGGACCCAAAACAAATTGCAAGATTTATCCTAGATGCATGTAAATTGGCAGAATAACCTAATATCTAAAGTGTCTGAATTAATTGCTGTGATCCTTAGATAAATTAACAAGAAAACTGAAAGGTGTATTTGTATGCTTATATATGGCATTAGTKCAGAGATGGGTAAGAAATAACATTATTTTTTTCTGTCTAAGTCTTTAAAAATATACAGCAAATACTTGTAGGTTTCTTCTGAATCTTTTTTAATTTGGTAGAGTTTGGAAATCATACCTTAAAGCCAGAAAATAAGTTAATGAGTTTCATTTAATAAGTTTAGCCAACATGAAAGTCAGTGGTTATTTTATCATAGCCTATCAGTATGTACACTGGGATGAGACTTAGATAAGAGAACTGTGGAATAGGTAAGACAACATATAAAAGTTCTGTAGTTGGAAGACAAACATATCAATTCAAGCTAAAATAACGTACATCATTGTAGCATGATGGCAATTTACAATCAAAACAACTTACCTTGGGAATTAATGAATTTATGACTATGTGAAGCCTTTAAATTACAATTGTGTGTCTTTCTAAGAGATGTCCTCCAGTCCAGTCAGAAATTATAGGTTAGGAATTACTGGGTGAGGTAYTGTGACCTCCATTATGCAAAAGCTCAGAGTAAATTGTCTGCATAGTTATTTCAGTTTTTAACTCTGTGGATCTATAAAGTAGAACCAGAGTGATGTGCTACATGGTTATTCCCCAATGATTGCCTGGACTGGAAGAAATACCTTACTTCTGTGTTAGATATTACCACGCTCTCCATTTTCCAAATTTCTAATCACCTGCATTCATTTTTGCAACACCCGTGCCAAAAGATGGCAGGAGGAAAATATGTTCTTTTTTTTTTGGACATAAGTTAGCCYGTCTCCTTTTGATATTTAAAGTAACTCGGGTTGTATCTCCTATTGCAAATACCTATATTTTTTAGGGCAATTTCTGACCACTAAGCATAATGAAAATGAAACCCATTAAATAATCTATGTGGATTAAATTCCCTAATAACATTTCACTTTGAGATCCTTTGAACTTACATTTTATTTCTTGAATCTACTGCATATGAAATTCTATAAAACAAACAAAAAACAAACAAAACCGATGCATATAACTTCAGAAGAGAATAGAGAAGGGCATTCCAAACCTAGGAAATAATTTGTCTCTCTCCTTCTGGCTACATGTGGAAGCAGAGAAACATTTAAATCACCCAAGGAAAGCTATTAAGATAATTATGAGCTAAAATCTCCACACTTCATCTTTCTGAGATGTTCCTAGTCAGAAAAGCATTAGGCTTCAATTTTCTGTCATTTCCTCTAGAAAGCCCTCTCTTCTTCACTGGGACTCCTCCTGCTTTGCAGGACTGGGCTTTTCGTCCCTGGAGCTATTCCATCACTTCTGTAGTAGCATACCATGTGCATCCCTCAGCCTCCTTACACAACAGATTGCAGTAAATCTTCAATTTAATATCGTAAAGCCTTTTTTATGAGGCATTGAAATAAGCTTTCCTTCAGTAAGTGATAAGTCCTCAGCTTTCCAAAAGCACAACCTAACTTGAGAAACCTAAAATAAATTGTATGCGTGTTCTATAGAAATTCTCTAAACAAATAAAACTGAGAGACATTTTATAGCAGTAATAATTTCTTACTTGCAAGTGTTTCAAAAGACTCCCACAGCAGCAGGTGTTAAGGAAGTATCCATCTGTTCTTGTTTCTCTGCACAGAAGTATATTGAAGAGATAGAGTTTCTAAATGTTCAGGGTTGTCATTAAAATGGGTTAGCTGTGATCGTCACTTAAGGCATTCCTGATACCGAAATTAAAATGAAGACTATCTCTGGTTCTGTTGCAATTTGAGAATGCGATCAATGGTTCCCTGAAGAAACATCCTGTCAACTGAGTACTTTTTAAATTATCTTCTGAAAACTGCTTCAGTATTCCTGTGACTGAACTGGAAATGCTGTATCAGCAGCACTACTGTTCTCTGAAAATACGGATCAAAACCCAGCTATTGCAGATATGTTAACTGATGAATAAGGTTAAGAGATCTGAAGCCTTTATACTACGCCTGAAACTTATGTTTCTGATTAAATATTGAAGGCTTTTCAGCTTTCTCCCCCATTGCAAAAAGCTATTTGAGTCACTTCTAAGCAAGGCTTCAGAGTCTCTAAACTTGGGTGCTACGGTATACAGACCGGAGGACTGGAGCTTCATCCATGCAGYAGTGACATCAGCATGAGGAAGGAGAGATGCACACAAGCTGAGAAACACAACACATCAGTGTTTTCAGAGGTGAAACAGAAAATGTATGGGGCAACGGCACGAATGAATCTACAAAACATCTATGAAACTTCTACACACTCCAGGGTGGTTTTATACCTTAAGCATTTATATTTAAGCTACTACATTGTCGTATATTCAGATCAGAAAATGCATCTTGGCAAGCAGTGTGAAAGTGTTAAGAATGAAAACTCCCTCTTTGCTCTTTAGCATTGCACCCCACTAAACAGGAGGTAACAAAAAAAGGTTTTTGCATGTAGCACATATAACAATTATAATATCTTTAGAATTAAAGCTAAAATAATACCAACTGAGGTATTAAGGCTTTGTATTAGTTTGTGATTTCTAATGGCTCGTAGCTTCCATCCAAAAAACTGCTAGCAGTACCTTGCTCAAATGCCAGAGTTTGATCTGTCCATTATGTTTTCATTTGTATTTCTATATTCCTCCAATTCTTTGTCCTCTCACGAAGACAAGTTGCTTTAAGTCCTATGGAACATTTTGCGATTGGTATGTGAGTGACTTGGTCTGGATGCCTGGTAGCCAAATATTCTCATTCCATAGTGGAGTAATTCTGGTATTGTCAACCACAACTGTTTACAGATGAATCTATCTGCAAACCTTCAGGATCTTAGCTTTGAAACCCTCAGTTAAAAAATAAAAATACAGTGCTTTGCATCTTCCAAAGAATCCTCTCAAACAAGTAAAAGCTGGCCAGCCACCAGCCGGTATGGGATCTTTCCAGATTTAAAGTCCAGCCTTAAATGCAGTTATAAATATAAAACTTACATTGGCTTTTTGTGGTTTATGGAAGGCTTTTTTTTTTTTTTGGTTGTTACCTTAACTGAGATTTTTAGATCTACAAAAATGTGAGTAGAGGAAACTGTTTTTTTTAGCAATTTTGCAGTTGATAAGTGGTAAAATTACAAGAATAGCATTTTTACCCAGGGAAAAAACCCAACAAATAAAAAAACCACCCTACCACCATCTCAACAACAAAGCATGCAATATACTAATTTGTTTGATGGAAAAGATAGATTGTGTGCTAGGAGTGTTTCGGCACTAGGCATTTTGCTAAGCCACCTGCCAGGTTAAGCCACTCTAATAATGTAACCATGGCAATACTGCTGGCGTCAGCGTGAGAGACTGATTTGTGCMGCCAGTAAGGATTGGGCACCTTAATGCATTAACTGGAGCTGTTAGGAAACGTTTGGAAATAAACATGTAAAATAGGTATAAAAGGTTCTTTTAGATTGTTTAGTGTTTTGCTTCGGGCAATATTTGTTAACAGCAGGCCACCCTGTTTATAGGGCTAAGCGAACGTGGTTGCGAGCACTGAAATAGATAAGAAACTGCTGGTAGATTTTGCTCTGCTGCTTTGCTTTTTGTGCTCTGAAGGGAAACAACTGTTTCATTTTTAGCAGTAAAAATGTGTTAGTCCATGCCTGTGTATCTGCTGATGTAAACCTGAGACTTACAGCAGTAATTGCAGAAAATCTGAAAATAGACAAACCCAGCAAAACTTGAAAGTTTTSATTAGGCTCTATAAAAATGGTCAGTGAGTTGGTCAAGGTGTTGCTACCACATTTTATCCCTCTTCTCCCCATCCCTCTGTTTTCCATATGCTTTTCCCACACACACATTTCCTGTCCCTCTTACGTTTGCCTTTCATATGCCCCTCAGTTATGTGTTCTCCTCACACCTCTAATTTGCAGCTATGCTGCTCCACAAATAATGGGTTTGTTTTTTTCCAGAGAGGTAATGATCTGATGATATATTGTCTCCAGCATCAGTGCTGACTTAATTAATTTCTACTCCTATGTCAATACAAGTGGTGCAGGACTGTAATGTGAATCAGATATGAAAAGAGATCCACTTTAAAGTAAAAACCTTGGCACCTCTTCTCTCCAACTTCCCTTTTTCAGCCAGGCACCTGGTTCACACGGTAGCCCCACAAGCATAAGAATATGTAAATGCAATTAAAGGAATGCCTCAGTGAATTTTATAGAGGGTAGAACAGAGTACTGACTATTTCTGATTTTGTGGCTAGAAAAGGGAAAAATATAAACTTATAAAAACTGTATTCATCCTCTGTGCCAAAAGGCTATTTGTATGAGAAGAAAAAAGCAAGTCCTTAATGACCTCTCTTTATATGTTGTGTTTACTTTGGTTTGCTTACTAGCAGCATTAGTTGACATACTATTATTTCATGACAAGAAATTATTTTAATTCATTGCATCTTATTTTACTGGTCTGAATTCCAGTTGACATAGGTAGCTAAAATTTTTGCCCTAGGTTGTGGCCCAGTTGTTGCCAATTTTTACTTATTCTCTCAATTTTTTGTTGTCTTCCTCTACAACTTTTTCTTCTGATCTCTCATTTCTCCCTTTTTTCCCCCTTTTACTCATTTTTCATGGTGAATGACAGTTCTCAATGGTTCACTAGTTTGCCAGAGAGCACTGTGCTTTCTGGAGCATATTTGTGTCCCCCAGGCTGTCAGCTGTTGGATTCCTCGTAGAGTAGTTGGTGAATTAGCACATGTATTTGCTTCTGAACTGAATCAGGATTTTTTTGTAGGCTGTGGAAAAAGTGAGCTTATGCTTTTGTACTGAATTAAGGGAATTACAGCTTTTAAAACAATTGTGGCAATGGGAGCCCACTGGTAGATTTGGGGCTATGCAGCTTTTCCAGTCTCTGAAGCTCTTCCCTTCGCTCTTATGCCCCGTTGCTGTATGGAGTCCACTTGAAATATCTTAGGCACTCAGGATAAATATCCAAGCCAGGGAAGTTCAAAGTGTATACTTGCAAATAATGAGAAGTTGCTCAGGGCTCTAGCATTTCTGTTTCTTTTCATTCTTCATCTTTGAGAACAGCAGAATTTAAGTTAGCTGAAACATATAGTTGGAAAGAGAATATTTTGCTTTTAATAACTTAAAATATGTAAGGCTGCTGTAAGGATGATTCTATAATCTATAATTCCCTTCATAATTCTCCACTTACACAGAATTTAGGGCCAAATTCTCTATTGAAAGAAGATTAAAAACCTACTATGAAGATCTGCCGATTCTTTCACATTCTTTTGATTTCTTGTGCTTTGCTAACAGGCAGGAAACAAGGAGCACTGAGGACAGAATAATAACTAAAATCAACACAGACAGAAAAGAAACATCAATAAAAGCAGAATCAGAAGAGAAAGGAACTGAATCATTCATAAGTGAAGGTCAGCAAATAGCATGCCCAGTTATTGCATTTGATTGTTAGAAGTGTTGATTTTGCTGCTTCTTGAAAGTTCTGAAGAGATTTAATTATTTTTCCAAATGGCACTGGTTTGGGCCTGCAGACTACAGGGGAAAATCAGTGGTAGGCAAAAGCTTCCACATCTGAATAGGAAAGATGCGTGACACAGTATATTTTCACTGCCAGGAAAAAACACAGAAATATTCTTGTCTGTGTAGTGTGTATTGATTCATGGATAGAAAGTCAACTGCTTAGCTGGAGCCTGGCACAGATTTCCAGTAACTTGCTTTTCCTCAAGCACAAACATACAACAGCACTTGAGGAAAACCACAGAGTGAATCTTTTAGGATTCAAAAATAATCTTTTTAGATTTCCATGAGAAAACAGGATTTATTTATTTGGTCTTTTTCTCCCACCTTGCAATTRAGTCAAGTGCTGACACAGATTGCTGGATCATTTATGCCCCAAACTGCTCATATAGAGATGACGTCTTCTGGTATTGTGGATACACAAAATTAAAACTTTATGGTTTTAATAGTAATAATAGCAAAACCAATATACAGAGTTACTACACAGCCATGTATATTGCTTCATAATAGGTAGACACTGTTTTGTTGTGCAGCTGTGCTCTCAAATCTAATCTATGTTTATAGTTAAGGTCATATTCTGCCCGTGTACTATGCAGGATGATGGTGTCTATGCCTGCATTGCTCTGATGGGTTGATCGTCCATCCTGGAAACGTTCAAGGTCAGGTTGGATGGGGCTCTGAGTAAGCTGATCTAGTTGAAGATGTCCCTGCTCACTGYGGTGGGGTTGGACTAGATGACTGTCCTGRTTCTGGCTGGGACAGAGTTAACTCTCTTCCCAGTAGCTGGAGGGGGTGCTGTGTTTTGGGTTTGGTAATGAAAGGAACGTTGATGGCCCATTGATGCTTTGGTTGTTGCTGTGTGGTGCTTGCACCAGGGACTTTTCAGCCTCCCATGCTCTGCCGGGTGCAGGGGGAGCTGAGGGCGAGCATAGCCGGGGCGGTTGACCCAGCTGGCCAAGGGGGTAGTCTATACCTGTGACGTCATGCTCAGTATAAAAACTAGGGGTGGTGGGTGAGGCTGGGGCGTTTCGTGGCACACGGTCAGTGAGCAGTTGCATTATGCATGGCCTGCGTTGGATATTCTGTTATTGTTGTTGTTATCATTGTTATTATCACTGTTCTACTTTGTTTTATTTCCACTATTAAACTGTTTTTATCTCAACCTGCGAGTTTTCCTACTTGTGCCCTCCCGATTCTCTCCCCCATCCTACCAGAGGTGGGGGTGAGCAAGCGGCTGTGTGGTGTTTAGTTGCTGGCTGGGGTTAAACCACGACAATAACCTTTAAAGGTCCCTTCCAACCCAAACTATATTATGATTCTATGATCTACAGGCTTCTATCATCTGCAGCGTCTTGGGTGTTGCTGCCCTACCCTAGAGGAATGGGCTTAGCTTTAACAGGGACATCAGTGGGGCTGGACAGTCAACTCTAAGGTGTTGCATCCATGCCCACACTGCAGGTATTTTATGTCACCCTGAGAGTTACCTGACACTGTGTGAGGCGCTCTCTTGCAACACCTATCCCACAAGGCCTTTAGCACATCTGGGAAGTCCCTCCAAGTGCTTTCCTTAACTTGTCTACTCTCTATATATGCCACGATTTCACCATGCAGCCCATCATGAGCAATTCTGCCCAGCAGTGTCCATCAGTAYCGACCTTAATTTCATTGAGACAAACTACAACAAATTCAACTTGAAAGGCAGGAGAAGCATGAGGGAAGCAGAAGTCTGCAGAGAGCACCAGGCATTCCCTACCTGCTCTCCTTCTATGTGAGGGCACTGTTGCTGTCTTGTACATTGAGCGACTGTATGGATAGCGGTTGGCCTTCAGCAGTGTCTCCACTGTCACCACTGTTTTGTTCAGTTACATCATGTGTATTGATTTCAGACATGAACTGACTGCCAGTGGGACACTAATTTCTCAACGTAACAGACCACATTCATAGCTCTGGGGTAGAAGCTCTCAGGAAGCAGCAAGCACGGGCTGCCCCACAAGGGGAGGAAGCGAGGAGCTGAGGGTAGGGCAATGATCCCACCCAGGCGGGCACAATCCCACAGTACCTGAGCAGGTACCATCCTGGTGAGCAGGGTCAGCCAATATTCAAGATTACTGGACATGTCTGCAGTGATGAAGCAGCTGCAAGGTCAAGCCAGCAAGTCAAATCAGTGGTTCAGGATCAGCAAGGCACATGGCCAGCCACAGGCATACCTCAGGCAAGTCTCAAGGATGGAGTCCTGAGCTTCAACGCAGTTCCCAAGCAAAGGGCAGGAGGTCCCCATGAGGCTTCCCATAGCTCCTTTTCACACAGCGCTTTCCCCAGCAGCCTGATCCAAGGCTACAGCTGCACCAAATCAGAGCTGGACTGGATCACAGGCAGCCAAACCCCAAGGAGGGGGGAAGAGGCTGCAGAGCCTCTTGGTGCACTTGGAGCCCTGACAGCAGCATGCTTACTTCCAGATTTCCACCCAGTCCAGAAGGTATCAGTCTCTTAAAAGTAATCTTGTTAGAGATGAGGCACAGCTGTTCAGGGCTGGGATGTTTACTGCAGCCCAGTGAAAGTCTGCAAAGCCATATGCCGTTTGATCCTCTGCTCCCTGGCTATTTACCAATTCAGTGTCCAGAGGACCAGTAGGTTGAGCTGTGCCAGAATCACGGACAAACATAAGCCCTTCTGCTGGCCCTCAAGGGGGCCCACCAGCATCATAATTATATGAGATTACATTCTGTTGTAGTTTGTGATCCATCGTACCCTAGCGATCATTGCAGTGGTTCATCCACACTAACTTTCAGATCTGAACTGTCCATCTTTTGACAAGCAGCCATGCAGACCTGGCAATAGCATCATCATGCCATATATAAATGCCCCTATCCTGACAACCACAGTGCCTTGGTAATTGTCTTTTGACAGCAGTGACACTGTCTKTGACACTGACATAATGCCAGCGTGAACTACACCTTCAAGATCACCATGGCCTGCCATGCATTTTGTGATTTGCAGGAGAAAGTGGGGAGTGTGGTCAAACTGAAGGGTTCCAGAAGCGGGCCATCAGATGACAAAATCAATTAGAGCAGCCTGAGTGGCCTTGGCCTTAGTGGAAGTTATCTCTCCTTGCAACATCACCTTAACTACACAGTCTGTGGCTATAGGTGGTGGTATTATGTCCAAGGCTTCATAATTCTTAACAATTTCCAGGCTTTAAAATGTGCCTCCTGTTTGACTTTTTCCTTCATCCTGCTCCTTTCCAAGCTTCTTTCCTTCTTCCCCCCCATTAAAAATTCATCACTTCTGTAATTTTCCCTTCTTCTCTTTACTCTGTGAAAAGTCAATTCCTTCTCCAGATGCCATAACAGATGACAGCTGCTTCACTGCCTTGGGACAAAACAGTCAGGCTTGGTCTCTCACCCACAGCAAACACCTCCCCAGCGTGAAACATTTGTAGTAACCAGCCCTCCTTGCTYTTTGTATACAGTTTAGGGACGTTCATTATAGAAGAAGGATAAGGAGAAAGACTGAGTGCTGACTACTGTCCTCCCACTTCAGATAAAACAGAGAAAACATTCACAAGCAGCCCTGCATATTTTACTTGAAATGCAGCAACAATACATGCAGTAAAGCTGATCCTTCTGACTGCAGCCAAATCAGATCAGGATCTGGCCCATCACAAGACACTGAGAGATAGCCACTTTTGTTGAAACCCCAGCACACTCCTAGAAATACAGTGACCAGAAGTGAAGGCCCTTTACCTTTACTGCCTGATTACTTGGGGCTACAGATCCAGGGTAGGAATCATCTGCTCTTGCATTCAGTGAGAGGACCTGTTATCTTCAGATAATGTAATGAAGAAAGCATATTCTATAAAAGATGACATAAAAACTGAGACCAAAACAGCATTCTTGTCCTTGTGGGGACCTCCCATCGAACCCAGTGTTCAGGGTCTCCATCCCGCTGCTGTTGGTTTCAGCCCATCAGGTTAGGGTGCATGATGCCATGACTCACAATGAGTGTTATGGGTTTCTGCTCTTGCCCATTTCAGGTAGGTGCAGTCAACAGTTTCATCTCCCCAGTTCTGTGAGCCCGCTGCTGAACCAAGGTAATTGGGGCTGGAGTTAGCAAGACATCAAAGCAACCACGATGAATCAAGGCACGGGTGGGAACCTGTAGGACTGCTGCAAAAAACTGGCTGTCCAGCTTTTGCTGTCTTGCCCTGTGCACTAGTTCTGTCTGTTCCCTGCCTCACCAGTGCCCTAATGGAGGTGTTCAAATACACCAAACATTTTAGGTACTTACAATAACAGAGCATTCTGGAAACAACTTCTTTGCCATAGATTAAGTTGTCCCAGGTCACAWGGGCAGCAGTCAAGAAGAACTGCATTTTAGGCTCATCTTTACATGCCTATCATTACCCGGTACTCCAGAGGAGGGGCTGCCTCCCTCAGTCAAGGGATGACGTGGAACACACGTTGTGGATTCTRTGAAGAAATCACAGCATGTAGTTATTCTTTGCTAAAATAAACAACAGGAGCTAGTTGCTACCTATATAAAATTTCTGCTCTTAGCCTCTTACATTTCTAATAAATAAGGCAGATAAATACAGGATATGCAAGTAAAGTGATAGTCATACAGAATTAAACAGTAATACTTTAAACTCTGTTGGTTAATAATCTGAATGTAATAGAAAAACAAGTTGTACTGCATAATTAAATATGGCTTACAAGCAGAGCACAGTACAGATGAGGGGTCCTTATTACTTACTTTGGTCTTACATTTTTGGATACTGTTGCATACTTGCAGTCAGTGTGCTTAAGATGACATATTAAGTAAYCTTTCTCCATTTAGCCCCTCTACCTTTTTAAATAGCAATGTCATACTTTGAACATATATAATATCTAAAAGGTAAATTTAATAGATCTAAAACTTAATGAAACAATTGTATTCATTTAAGATCTTACTAAAACTTAAATAGCTTCATGTCTAGCACTTTGAAGATATAAAGTACTAGATATATCTTTTTTTTCGAAGAAGATCAATACAGATAATTCTCCACTTTTCCTTGAAAGCTGAAATCCTTTGTAAAAGATGTACCAGAGTAAGCTGTTAACTCTCATGCCCTGCTTCTAGGTGATTCAGAATGCTGTTAAACTATTAAGCCTGTTTCTGCTTAAAACACTGAGAAACCCATCTTCAGAGACAAATAATGGATAAATGCATATGTTGCTCATCAGACCTGCTGACATGTTAATACAGCAGCAGAACTGTCTTGTTCTCAGGGCCTGGAGCACATCCCCTTCCAGGAGATTAGATGGCTGATCAAGGAGTTTAGCTGGCCAAGCCCAAGGTCATCTTCATTRCCAGTAAGAGCTGTTGAGAAGGAGGTAAAAGCAAGGCCCTGACTTTCCTTTCCCATGGGAGTTACTTTTAAGCAGTGGCTGTACCACCAGCCCCTGCCTGGGCTACATCACAGCTGTGTCACAGATATGTCTGTGCTTGGGCTTGTACCTCCTCCAGCCTGACCTGGACTCAGACCTGGCTTCCTGGCCGAGCTTGGACCTGCCTCATCCTGGTGGCCGTGCTGGGTGATCACTGGGCTGTGTCTGACCCTGGCCACTGTCTCTGGCCCTGATCCTGACCAGGACTTGCTGCTCCACATCCTGGCTCCTTGTGCTGAGGTTACTGCTCCTGCCACGTTACCATGCTCCACTCCCAGCTTGCCTTCCCTCGAGAAGTAGCTGGCCCTTGTTGCCCCATGACACTTCTCTGTTTCATTTGGAGAATAACTGGTTGAGGCATTTCTTAAAATTTATCATAGCTGATTTATACATGGAGCATTTGTAAATAGGACTGTCAAACAGTCACGSATGGGGGTGCATTTGTGCAAACCATCACAATGACTAAAAATTACTTTTTGGCTGGTATTGACATCTTTCAAAGTTATTACAAAAAGTGATTTTGTATCGCAAATTATCCTGAAGCTACAKATGAAACTTAGCAGTGTTAGTTGTTCCTCACAGACTTTGTTTTTTATCCTCACATTTTTCCATGGCTAACATTTTGAAACAGATGCTTAGAAAGAGAAATGGAATGAGCCTTTCAACTTCAGTGAAGTATATCAAACTAGATTATGGTTTGGATAGAAGGAGACCATGTGAATTTTGTAAACAGTGATGCACTGATTCATCCTGAGTAACATGCATTTTTCAGAGAAAGCTATGGGGGCACAGAGCCCTTTACATGTGTGCCAGAGTCTAGGCTCAGTCCCTGTATAGCCCCAGCTACTCTGATGCTCTTTAGCTTCAGCAATGTCATTTATTCTAAAGGTGATGGATACGGAGATCTGCTCTAAGAATGTTTTATCATGAACAGTTGGTACAGAGGGTCTTATCCCTCCAATTTGTGGTGTTCTGACTGCCTGGCAGGCATTGTATCACCTTCTGTTTTACAGTGGATCTTATTATTTATCTCACTGCAGCACAGCTAACAGCAGTTAGAAACAGCAAAGATAGGGCAGTGCCCTCTGTGAGCAGAGAAACACACGCTAACGGGGACTTCTCATGTACAAAAGGATGTCCATGTGTATATCTGTCTGTCCGTCTGTCTGTCTATCTATCTATCTCAGCTTGCATGTAATGAATTTGTTAGAACAGATGCCTGCAGACCTTTAAGAAGGACAGTGCTGGGTACTACATTTTCTTTATAGATGGTGTTTTGTGCCATGAGCTGCAACAGCTAGCCATAGGCTGGCGTAAATTGCTGGTATAATTGCCTGGTGATTTCGATGAAGATTTAGGTGAGCAAAAGCTTCCATGTCTTAAAGTAACATGAGATAATGCCTAAAGTCTGTAATTCTCATTATCTTCTCCTACGTCATATTCCACCCCTTACTAATTGGTTCTATGGGTACCTCTTTTTGAGTTACGATAACGTTTACAACCTTTTCTTGATAATCTCACGTGCGGCCAGGTCAGACTCCAAATGCAAGATGCTTTTATTCYCATTTCTTTTGCCTAAGTGTCTGAACTGGCACTACGCTTCCACCTATCTGCTGGTGCTTTTCCATGTCAGCAGCTGCTACGGTTGTTAAGTGTGCAACAAGGGTGTGACTTGGCCACTGTCATTTCAGCGTGGCTCTTCTGCTTTACTTTAGGGTATTCCTTAGCACTAATTTAAGAGCTTCTTTGGTACACCATACAGTAGGTCTATTTCAGGGCTCTTATGTTAGTTCTCCTTGACGTTATTCCTTTGGAAGCTCATATTCATCTGGAGTCTTGTCACGATACGAGACTGCACAACCTTTGAAAATCCAAACAAGTGATATGGTTATTCAATCTATGAATTATTTGGCTGGCTGGGTTGACTCCGTTTACTGAACTCTATGTAGATGGCTCTAGTGATTGCTCTCTCCGAGCTTGCATCAAAAATGCATYGTTGCACTTTCCCAGTTAGTAATGCTCCCTCTGTTTTCTTTTCTTTTTTTTTTTTAATGACCAGCATGAGGATTAAAACTTCCCTGAATGCGGTACTCATTGTTTTGAGATTTTGCTGGCAGAGATTGCATACATCAGTCTTCTATTTTAAGTGTAAACTTATCATTTTAGGGCTAGAGTATATTCTTTCTGTTAAGACTCCAGATCAGAAAAGCTTCAAGGGTTATTATATGTGTAATGTACTAGATTGCTTAGATTGATCTGAACAATATAGGTTTTGTTTCCTTCTTCTGTGTTAAGCTTTTTATAATTACTAATTTAAAAAAAGATGTGTAACTTCTTGAAAACCAGCAGCCACGCAGGACACCATACGCACTGGGGACAAAACCTTTGTCCTAGAATATATAATCCATAATCCAAGAGAATACAATGAATGAATAGGCCATAGTAAAAATACTGCTGACCAGCATAGCAGAAGTCACAGCTTGTCATGTGTAAAACTTCTGAGCAATTTCCAGTAGAGCAAAGACAGGTTTTCAGATGGACCAAAAAAAAAGAAAAACAATAAGCTGTTTTGAAGGTGCTGCATGAAAATTGAAACATCCCAAGGATGAGAATCACCCACAAAGAAACGTGCATCTTTAACGGATAAACAGACCAGGTAGCTAGGTTTTGCAACCCTGGTGCAGTAAAAAAAAAAAGAGTTAACATTTGGCACTGACCGTTACAGAAGTAGCTGGACGTGACTGACTAATGCAAATCGTCAGTGTCTTCTGGAAGGCAGTGCGCTCACCTGCAGGCAGAAACCCTGAGTGCCAGGGCTCGGGTGGGCATTTTCTTAACTGCGGCCCCGCTGACGTTCACCTCCCGGCAGCTCCTCTGACCTCTGGAGCAGAGAGGAAACGGGAGGACACTGCTCCCGCCCCGGCCGTCACCGGCACCTGAGGTAACTGGGCACTTACAACAGCAATAATGAAACAGTGCCATTCTTTTAAAGTATAATTCCCATTTAAAAGGCAGATCACAAAACTGAATGTTCATGTCAGTGCCCAGCATTCTAGGGCAAAGCATTTAAAAGAAAAAAAAAAAAAAGACATTAGAAAAACACAGGAACAGCCTTTTACATCTTGTCACTCCAACTGCTAAAAACCCTGTCATCCCCAACACTGGCTTTGAGGGCATCGAGGAGACTCTTTTCCTACACAATGTTATTACCAACAACATTATTTATAGATTAAATGCATTTAAAATAAACTCCTCCCGATACTACAAGGAGACAGGCCGCTGCCCACCGCCAACGCTCCTGGGCGGCAGAGGCCAACCGGAGGGCTGTGCGAGACGCTCCACAGCCAGGCCGGGGCGGGCCCGGCCTGAAGGAGGCCCGGGGGCCGCAGGCACCAGGAGGCAGGCGGGAGGCAGGCAGGGCCCGCGCTCCACCGCCTCCCAGTCCCGCGGCRCCACCTCCTCCTCCTCTGCCCTCACTCCTTCCCTTCTCCACCATGGCGGCAGCAGCTTCCAGGCAGGCAGCGGGACGCCCTCCCCCGCCGCCTCCCTCATCCCCGTAGTACCCAGTCGCGGGCTTTGTTCGTCTCTCCCTGCGCCGCCTCCGCCCCTTCCTTCCCTCTGCTCCGCTCCYCTCCCTCCCCCGCCGGAGAGCTGGCCGGGCCGAGCGCCGGGAGAGGGCCGAGGGGCGGGGGAACGAGAGGGCCCCGCGTCCCTCCTCCGAGCGCCGGGGCTCCCCGCAGCGCCCGGCGGCCCCGCGCCGGCCCGGCCCCACCGCCCCGCCCCGGCGGCCCCAAGTTGTGTGGGTGAGCGGCGGCAGGAGGCGCCATGGCCGACAGGACGAGGGCGGCGCTCTCCGAGTCGGGCTGGTAAGTGGGGGCGTCCTCGCCTGCACCGCGGCCTGCCCTGCCGCCGGGGCCGGGCCTCGCCGGGGCCTGACCGCCGCCCCCTGGGGAGCAGCCCATCGGCCGCGGCCGGGGGCAGGTAGATCTTTGCGGGTAACTCCCAGCAGCGGTGTGGGGTTCTGCTGTTTTTGAAGAGTGCAGCGGTGAGGGGGCATTCCCCCCCCACCCCGAGCTCCGGGTTGGAGCCAGTCGCGGTGTCCGCGGGAAGGGGCGGCCGCCCCCGCCGTGCGCTTGGGGCCTGTCGCTGGAGCGGCTTGTGCTCGTCGCGGGGAGCAGCTCTCGGCCCCTCCCGGTGGCCCTGCAGAGAGGGGCGGCCCCCGGCCCCGCTCTCGGCTCAGGCCGCCCCAGGGGCCGGCGGGGCCGTGAGCCGCCCCAGGGGCCGGCGGGGCCGATGGGCCTGAGCAGCAGCGGGGTCCGGCGGAGGCTGCGCCGCGGCCTGCTTGCCTCCCCTTCTCCTGGCTGCCTTTCCCCGGGGCCTGCCTCGGCTGGGTGCGGGCGATAGCAAATGCCAGAGGCCTGGCGCTTGCCGATAGTTTTATTGTTTTTAATTACATTGTGCTCCCTTTCAGCAAGGAAAGTAAGATGGAAAAGATGGAGTTAAAGTAGGGTAAATACACACATGAGGCTTGAACCCAGGTATTTGTGTTTTCTAGTCAATCCTAATTGTTGGGCACACCATGTCTGTTTTGGGAACAATGTGTTTCAAAGAGTTGTGCTTTTCAAATACCTAGTGCAAACTCTGCATCTCATTTGCTAGCCTAGAGGTGTTTTGACACTGTTGTCTGGAAGTTGATTTTTTTTTTTTAATTGATCAAAGTAATTCACTTATTAGTCAACACTTAAGTCTTTTTTCCTTGACTACTTTCACCAAAACAAAAGCTCAATGCTAACTACCAAAACACAAAGCAACTTGCTTTGATTGTAATTGAGAAAAACTGCTCAAAGTACAAGAAGCATCGTTATTTCTAGTGGAATTTTGGAGATATTTCTATTCTGCTGTTTAACTTAGTGGTTCTCCTGGATTGTGATACCATGTATGGCTAAGTCGTAAAAGATTAAACCAGACATCATATAGTTTAGAATAGAATAGACTATTTCAGTTGGAAGGGACCTACAATGATCATCTAGTCCAACTGCCTGATCAATTCAGGACTGACCAAAAGTTAAAGYATGTTGTTAAGGGCATTGTCCAAATGCCTCTTGAACACTGACAGACTTGGGGCATCGACCACCTCTCTAGGAAGCTCGTTCCAGTGTTTGACCACCCTCTTGGTAAAGAAATGCTTCCTGATGTCAAGTCTGAGCCTTCCCTGACTGATGCAGCTTTGAGCCATTCCCATGCATCCTGTCACTGGATACCAGGGAGAAGAGCTCAGCGCCTCCCTCTCCACTTCCCCTCCTCCGGAAGCTGTAGAGAACGATGAGGTCGCCCCTAAGCCTCCTTTTCTTCAAACTAGACAAGCCCAAAGTCCTTAGCCACTCTTCATAGGACTTGTGTTCCTTCCAGCCCTTTCACCAGCTTTGTTGCCCTCCTCTAGACGCATCTGAGAACCTTCACATCCTTTTTGGGTATCCAGAGGAGCGCCACGAAAATGRTCAGGGGGATGGAATGCCTCTCCTATGAAGAAAGGCTGAGAGAATTGGAGTTGTTCAGCCTGGAGAAGAGAAGGCTTCGGGGAGACCTTATTGCAGCCTTTCAGTACTTAAAGGGGGCTTTTAAGAAAGATGGGGACAGACTTTTAGCAGGACCTGTTGCGACAGGACAAGGGGAAATGGTTTTAAACTTAAAGAGGGTAGATTCAGACTAGATATAAGGAAGATATTTTTCACAGTGAGGATGGTGAAACACTGGCACAGGTTGCCCAGAGAGGTGGTAGATGCTCCATCCCTGGCAACATTGAAGGTCAGGCTGGACGGGGCTCTGAGCAACCTGATCTAGTTGAAGATGTCCCTGCTCATTGCAGGGGGTTGGACTAGATGACCTTTAAAGGTCCCTTCCAACCCAAACCATTCTGTGATTCTTGAATTGTGGGCCCCAGAACTGCACACAATACTCAGGGTGAGGCCGCACCAATGCTAAATGCAGTGGGATAATCATCTCTTTTGACCAGCTGGTTATACTGTGGTTACCTAGCTTTTACAGCATTACTTTGTGATAATGCTAACCAAATAGAGAATTAGTGTCTTTAGGTCTGCTTCTTGAATAAGTGTATCATATGTTTCAAAAATACTGTTCTAAGCGGTTCTAGAGTGCACAATCCTGTGATTCTGACTGTCAGTGAATTGAAAGAATTGTAACTATTTATGCTAATTTTCATAACATTAGCTTATTTAAAGGGAAGTTATGACTGTAATTTGAAACTCACCCCCCTCCTCTTCCATACTTATTCCTCTCTGAAAAGGAGAAAGCTTTCCATAAAAGTAATTTTTATTTTCGTAGTTTTCTTTTCTTGCTTTCTATTGCCTATTCAAAATTTTATCATACAGTTTTCAAATCTTAGTTGTTTTACTACTTTGTCAGTTGAATGAGTGCCATTGGTAAATGGCTTTCAGGTTTTGGCAGTACAAATATGAGGCGCCTCTGAAACGATCTGTTATTCCGCAGTGTTTGGCTCTCTCCTTGGGGGCATATGCTCTCGAATGGCTATAAACACTTGTTATTCTTGCAATACTGCAGCGTATGAGCCAAAGACAGAGACTGAAAGGTGATTGGGCAAGTATTAGGCAGATTACGAGGTCCACTGGAATTACGCCTTAACCTAATTGTACTGGGAAGGGTAGTATGAAAGAAGGGGAAATGAATGCATATACTTCTGAAGAATGTGAGTTGGAGTGGAAAAAGAAATAATGCTTCAGAAATCTTGTTTAGCTAAGTGTTCATGCACTTTTACAAAAAATAATAACCTAGACATCCATGCTTTTAACTGTTTTGCTGTTGCTCTTATGCATATGACTTTTCTCATATTATTAGTAGATCTTAAAGTTATTTAACACACGTATGAGTAAGCCTTCAGTGGTTTTTAATGTAGTATATTTCTGACTATGCTTGACTACACTGGTGGTTAAATCGTGTTCTGTACCAAATTGGTTGCCACTGTTGCTGTCACCTCATGTCAAAATAGTATGTTTTCTACTACAAAACCAAAGCTGAGTTTATGTGTTAAAATCTGTCCCCACTTAAACTGCAGAAGCACCACTTGGTGTTTCAAACCAAGTACGAAACTGTTGTTCTTCCATAGTTGAAAATATGCTAACTTGTAAGATACTGCCTGTACTGATTGGATTTTACCATAACGTTCTTAAATCTTTAAAGGTAAGAAGAGTTAATATAGATACACATTTATGTGAATTTCTGCAATTAGTTTTTATTTTTTATGATTCTGAATACAAAGTGAAGTTTTTTTTCAAGTAAAGCAGTAACTGTGAATTAATATAGTATAGTAGTAATTTATGTATTTTTTTTCAACTAGGTATTGTGGAAGAGTCATCTGTTGTAAAATTGCCTGGAAATTTGTAATGTTTGCCTTTTAAGCTTGTTTCAGTGTATCAATTACGTTTTTACCAGCTTTTGAAAGATGAAGTTGCCCTACCTAGTAAATGTAACAGTGGTAGCTAAAGCTGAGAATCCTTTTTTTTTTTTTTTTTTTGATGGTGGGTGGTGTTTTCTGAAAATGGGTAAAAGACCCCTGTAGTCTGTGTGCAGAATTGTAATTTTGCTGAAGAGATGTCCTTGCAGCTGTCTTTAAAAGTATGCATTTTTTGAGGCTAGTTCTTTTCATTATACACTACACTGTACCTTGGAATGAGATACTGGCTCTGACTTAAGAGATGAGATAAGGTGCGTTTATGTTACATTGCAGCGAAAAAGATATTCTGTCTTGGAACAGTTCTGTGTTAACTTTTTATTTAATTACCAGACACTTATGAGGAGGAAGGCTAAGGGGCAGAGAGAATTACCTTTTTGTATTGTTATAGTTACATTCATGAATTTTGGAACCAATTTTCCAGTGTTCCCATTAAAATATAGATCTTAGTGGAACCTGAGTTACTGAATCCAGTTTTCTTACTAGTAGTGAAGTCCGGAAGGACTGCAGAATACATCCTCCGTGTGTAAAGAATGAATCGCAGAACACTTCTCACTGGCTTGCAACAGAATTTTTTGTTTGTTTTTTTGGAAGTCTGCCAGGTGGCATTTCACAAGAGAATATGACAAGCCAGGACCTCTTCAGTGTCCTAGATCTTTGTAGAACTTGGGAATTTATTACATGGAGATGCCTGTACATTGTTAGAAATGAACAATATGCCACGTCCTACAGCAGGTTTAGCCTGTGGTGCCACAGATCTCGGGTCTGGTGACTGATTGATCTCTGAATGTGGGAAAACAAGACATGCAAACTGGGTAACTAAAGAATTTCTTAGTACAACTAAATGTACATGCGAGTTCCTTGTCAAGTAGTACAGATTTTTTTATTGCAGTGTGTGGTGACATAAAAATTAGTAAGTCTGTGGCAAAAATATATAGTCTTGTAAAACTTTGCATATTTTGAAGATTATGTAAACAATGTTCTGACTATGAAAAGTTATTCCCAGAGATGAAGAGGAATTGGAATTGTACTGGTTGTTGGGAAACAAAAGAATACCACTGAGTAATCCATGAGAAAACCCTTATATCAATGTAATTTTGGTTTTATATACTTCATAAGTGAAAACTATATAGTTGTTGTACCAGACTTTTAAACTGAATTTTAGGTATTTCAGCAAGTAATGCGCTGCATATTTAGATTTAAGATAGGTCTGTTCAAACTTGATCTCTTGTAGGACTAATCATGTGATGTGATCCAAGTTCTAAAGGAAAAGCAGGTGCATGACCTGGAAATGCAGAGAGGTGCTCACAGGGGTGAATCTAACACCTCTCTCTGAGTGCAGCAGGAATTTGGCAAAGCAGTTAGTTCCAGGATCCTGCAAGATGATCTGCTTTTCCTACATGTTCTTTTGCTGTTCCACTGAAACGTCTTTGGAAAGTTCAGCTGAAGTTGGTCCCTGCATACGGAGCAAGCTGGATACAAGATTATCCTTAGACACAGGGATAACACAGTGATTCACAGGAGAGATGCATCTGTTTTGAGGTTCTTGACACTCCTTTTGTGATGCATGTCATTTTGTGAAGTTTGCTTGGTACCATGAAATCTCAAAGTGCCAGTACAAAACAAAATGCCGCATCATTGCATTTTTTATTTGTTCAGGTGTATCCCTTACTGGACGGTCTGATCGGTTTGCATTCTTGCTGGATCACGAATAATGGGTAGTTAGAACCTGAATTCTTTGTGTCATTTTCACTCTGGAGGAGCAGAAAAGGTCCAGCGTTTTACCTTCTGTTAAGGGAAACAAGCCGAAGAAACTAATCCAGATACTATTTTATTTTTTTTATTATTTTTTTTTAAAGAAGATGCTAAGTGGTAACAAATTACTGGTATCAGATGGAATCGTCCCAACTTTTACAAGAAACTGATTTAGGGCTATAATTAGGAGTTAAAAASGTGCAAAGAAGGATAGCTAAAATAAGGAGATGGAAGGACGTGGGCGACTGACATGTTTGAAACCCCTCAATTTGCAGAAGAGAAGACTGAAGGGAGAGAATTTAGTAACGTTTATGTAATCTGCAGGCAGTACATAAGATGAAAGTAGAACTCTTACACACCAAATCCTGCAAGATTATTGCTCAGTGAATGCTGCAACACTAGAATTGGAGAGCGCTTGCCAAAGCTAGTAGCAGACTGGTTTGTAAATGGGTAAAATATTTGACCAAGGACCTCAACCAAATCCTTATTTGCCAAGGATGAAAGGCGATCTTGTGGATTAGTACAGTTTGTTAAAAGATGAGAAACTAGATAAATCGATGATTGCTTCATGATGGAAAAACATTACCAGYAGATTTCTGCTGGGATCTACAGGTTCATCATATTGAAAAATAGTCTTAAGGAATGATAGTGTGGTGGTACCATGGCAGTTTGTTGATATATGAGGATTGGTAAAATCTAAACTGATGGGATGGTTGCAGCAAAATCTCATGATACCATTGCTCAGTGCTTGCACATACAAATGTAGTTCAGTTTTGTTGAATGCCAAATGATGSTAATGCAGGGGAACATAATGCAAACCTATCTACACAGTGGTGAGCTCTAAATTCACTGATGTTACTTACTCTGAAAAGGGCAGTGGTSGGAAAGCTGTTGGGAGTTGTTCACAAAGAATAAAGTAATTGTTAGGTCGTTATGTATATCAATGGTATGTCCAAATCATTAACAGTGTGCGTTGATGTAATCACCCTGGCACAGCAAAGGTTTCATAGACAGTGAAAAAGTGGATGAGAAGTGTGGAAGATCCTCTGTGCTGAGAAGATGAAGGTCTTTAGTCTGGAAAACAGAACAATAAGAGGAAGTGTGATAGAGGTCTATAAAATCCATAGATCATACAGAAATGATGAATAAAAAGCAAGAATAGCTATTTTTTTAAGACAAGAATTAGGCCACCCAGTGAATTAACCTGCTACCAGATGAAAACTAAAGTAGCTTTTCAAGCAATGTGTAATTAAATTGTGGAACTTAATTGCCACGTGATACTGTGGAGCAGAAAAAATAAGTGGGTTAAAATTGTAATTAGACAAAGTCAGATAGGGATAGATGCATTGAGTACTGAACTTTACAGTGGAGTTGGACTACCAGCTCTAAAATGGCGGAAAGCTAGGAATTATTCCGGATACTTCTAGATATTTGCTGTTTTACATTCTTTACCTCAATCATCTGCTTCTGGCCACCCTTGAAAAAAGGGAACTGTGTTAAGTGGACCTAGACTGCATAAGTAAAAGCACCATTTATGTTCTTATTTTTAAGTTGTAGGTAAGTGTCTTCAGACTGTAGTTCGGCTGAAGAAAGGATTTTCTCCTCTTGACTGGAGGTGGGGGAAGAGGAAGTGGGAATTTGGAGAGAAACAAACAGGACTGTTGGAAACAGGATGGAGAGAAAAGACAAAGCAAGTGTGACAGTCCCCTGTCCACTCAGTCCCAGTGGTGATTTCCACTGCCTTACTGCAACTCAGCCTCCAGGTTTTCATTAGTTGCTGGGAGAGGCTTTCCTTCTCTTGTCTTGTTATGCCAGACCTCAGATTGATTTATGCATCATCTTTGGGGGCACAGACTTCACCTGCTGGTTTCTCTGAAGAATATACTAGGAAGCTGAAGCACTAGTATAAGATGTCCTTGATTTATAGAATTGTTGTAACTTAGAGTGAAGATGTTACTACTCTGAAACCTTTACTCAACAAAGGAAAAAAGGAAAAAAAGAAAAAGAAGAAAAAAAGCTTAGTCTACTTGCAACACATCTAAAGCTGAAAGTCCTTTAAAATGTTACAGATCTTCTTTTAACACCCACCTTTTCAGTGGCCTTACTTTTCTTGACATAGTGTGTCTCAGGTTGATTCTCTCCAATCAGTAAGTTCTGTAGGAGTGTGTAGGCTTTCCATAGCTAGTCTCCTTTTTGGAATCCTTGGAGATTTCAAATGTATTTAGTCTTATTTCAGAAGTTATCTCCTTAGCCTTATAATTTATAGGCTTTGCTGTCTTTTTGAGATGCAAATTCTTCATTAGGACAAGTGTCATTTAATGTGTTTGACTTAGTGATATAGTAGTTTCCTTCTTTCTGCCTCTTTTTGTCCCCATGGTCTTTGACTGACCTCATACTGAACAGTGCACGTTATCTCTGAGATGGAGATGTCTGCTAAGTTTCAAAATATTTTATATCAATTTGTCTATTGGTAAGCTAATCGATATCATCACCTAAACAAGGTGAATGGGTGGAGCTTGTTACATGATTGCAATTGACCACTTTGGGCTGATGTACCTCCTCCCTCCCAAAAATTTTGCTTCCAAGTATGCTGTAAGTGGAGCATGTAAAAAGGTGATTTTGGTAGGGATTTGAGAGAAGAACTTGGGCAGGATGGAATAGCAGCATGCTTGATTATTATTTGTCTTTTCCAACAAACCCAAATGAACTCAATGGAGGAGTGAGTTAATAAAAGCAGCAGTGTGTTTAGGAAGTCTGCATTTTCCTGATGGTCAGTATCTCTTATAATTTCAGCAAAAGTAGAAGTAGGTGTGTTTTAAACTTGTGTGTTCCTGGAGATTTAAATTACTAGTCAGAAAGCCTGTACCTTCTAGGAAGTGGAAATTTGAGGCATTTGGAATCGATGTTGGATATAGATGAACCAGGTCTCAGGAGAAAGCCCTCTGCAAAGATTTTGCATTCTGAAATCATGTTATGAGACTCTTGAGACAGATGTTTTTTTCACTCTGGTCTCTGCRTGCTTACACTCCCCAGACCCTGAATCCCTGAGCAGCAAGCTGGTGGGAGGGTAGCTGGCGATTTTGGAGTGAGGTGCTGTTGTCATTCATACTGATAACAAACTGATATTCAGTAGGTTTTTATATGTGCGTATTTTACGTGTTACTGCTGGATAAAATACAGCTTAATGTAAATAATACATGTAGAAGTATGTAGAAGTATGAAGCTGTCCTGAAGCTTAACTTAGAATTATGCTTAGAAACGTTGGACTTTAAATATCCTGTACATTGGTTAATTTTTTTTATAGATAGCTTATTCTGTGATAGTCATAACAATATAATTAAAATAAATTTAAGACTGATTCTGCAAGCTCTGCGTATTGTTCATATTTTCAGGAGTAGTAAATTTTCTACTTCTTTAGAGCAAAAGGGGGTTATTTAATTCCAATAACAATAAATCTAATACAGCTGTCAGAAAGAAGGAAAGACTCTGGGGGATGAATGGCATGTGAATGTTTCTAATCACATTTTACCTACTTAATGTAATGCGTAGTTGAGAGGTGTCAGGATTTAGGAAGGCTGGACAGCTCTAGGACTGATGTACAACCTTTGAGAGCGCTGCTTCGCACATTTAAGGAAAACGAAAGTTACTGGTTGAAATCTTTGTAAGACTAGCGATTAATTGAAACATGATGGGCATTCTCACATTGGCATAATTTTGTGTCCTTCACTTTGAGAAATGTAGCATAGGTATTAGAAATGGGAGTGATGGCATTAACTGACAGCAAGCGAAGACTTACTCTGAGTTAGAGAACAGACTGCTGAAATTGCTTCTTTGACAGAGCGTGCTGTCTTGGGAGCGTGGTCAAGACTGGCTTTTTCTTTCCTGTTGTTTGTCTCATAGTGCTCCAGGAACAGCTAGGAGCTTCTTGTGCTGTGTCGTGTCTGAAAAAGAGCTGTTGAGGAAAGCCAGAGGAGAAAAAGCCATGTGTGTTCAGACAGCTTCAAGATACTCTCAGTGGCATGGCAGCTGTGTTTTTGGCACGGCCCCAGCCTTAGAATATTTGTGTTCGGTTTAACGCTTTAGGGTGGCTGCCAACATTTTCCTGGGGAAATGTGAGTGAGAAACAGTATTCACAGCTTGTATCTGAAAAAAAAAAAAAAAAAGAAAAAAAAAATCATTAAATGAAGAAAGAAAACCCTCCTCGTTGTGGCTTTTGTGTGTCAAATTGCTGTGGCCTGTTATGAATCGTGGAGTAGCAAATCTTCTCAAGGAGCAAAGCATGCAAGAGACCTTGTCCAGTGCTTTCTGACTGCAGGGGCTGTTTCTAGCATCTGCTGTATTACAGCAGTGCTGCTTGCTGAAAGCTTATCTCATCCAAGTTTGAAGTTAGTGAGGTTATCTTGGGCACATCTCTGTGTGTTACCTGGGAAAGTTTGACATTTTTGCATTGCAGCTATTACTGCCGGGTAACAGTGTGTGTACTTATCGCTAAATCTCTCCTATTAAGTAGTTGTTGAGACTCATGTTAACCTTTTTTTGCAATCTACTGAGGTTTCACTGTTATATTCTTCTACTGTTGTAACATACAGTATGTTGTTATCTCAATATTTAAATACTTACATAGATGTAAATCAGGATATACCACTAAAACACAGGCTAAAAGTGTGTGCTATCCAGGACCCTTACCAACTGCATTAATAACATTTTCCCATTTTATGAAGATGTGAAATCACTTATTTAGTTTTGATATTGATGGCAGTATACTGAATGGGGAAAACACAACTTCCAACAGCTAGATCATCTTGTTATGTAGTATTGCTTGTAGAATGATAGAAATARAAATTACCATTTATTATAGAAGCACATTTACACTTTTGGTTGATGTTACTGTAATTACTGTTAGGGTCATTGTACAGTGGGAGTGGGAGAGACTTTAAAAGACATCAGGGCAGTTAAGTTTACTAGGAGGTTCCAAATACACACTACTTTTATTTGTTAAACTGTGATCCTGTATCCAAGACAGTTTTAAATACAAAGCAGAGATGTTAAATTAGAAATTACTTTTTAGAATGGTAACACTAATGAAGCATTACATTTTTCAACTTCTTGGAACACTTTCTGTTTTATAGTTGAAAGTACTTGCAAGTGCTAAGGTTTTCATTTAACTGTTATTTGGAGGAGAGTGCGAGGGGGAAAAAAGTCAGTGAAGTTGCTGAGGAGAAGGTGCGTGATTTTCAAGGGTCTGATTCTGACTGCAGAGTAGTGGTTTCTGAATGAGGCATATTTTGTGTTGAAGCGATGAGCTGCTCAGGAACTCTGAGAGGATCCTTATGTAAAAAATATGATCCATCAAGCTGCATTTCTTTCAAAACAGATTTTATAATGAGCACAGTCATGATTCTTGGTTTTAAAAACTTACTCAGGGTTGTATTTTTTAATTCAGATGTAGCATACGTATACATCTGTGTAATACACATGTAATTATTGATAGACTTGAGAGTTGCTGTTCAGCTAGTGTAAGAAACATATGGGTGTTCTGCCTTGTGGCAAGTACTTGCCAAATTCCTCTGCAACTTTTCACTTGAGTGCTATCTGCAATATTTTATCTATTTTTGATACAAAATAATATCAAATTTGTTTGTAACTATGAAAATCAGAGTAAATGAAGGAAGTGGATGCATCAATGTGTGTACTTAATATTTTAAGATAAACCAGTTTGGGTTTGTTTAATAGTTAAAATTGTTTTTGAATATGTAGCGTATGATGATTTCAAACCATTTTTGTGTCATTAAATAAAGTTAAGCGTGTAACAATTTTTTTTTTTAATGGCTGATGAAATCTTGCATTCTCAAATTGGCCTGAAACTTTTCTTGCGTACATTCCAGAATTTCCTTTTGAAGGATTGGCTAAACTGGAGAAAATCCCTGGGGAATGAGCAAATGAGAAAACAAGAACTTGGATTGTTTTTTATGCTTGAGATGTTGAGTTTTGTTAATCCACCAAGTTTTCAACCTGGATAGATACCTGTTGCAGAAATTCATGATTGATTCTCTTTATGATCTTGGACAGTTAGGCAAAAAAATTCTCTTATTGCATGGTTTTTGAGATGGAAAAAGATATCCTTGGACAATGCTGCTAAGGGTTTACCAGTGTGTAATTTTCTCTAAATTTGGGAATGGGGAAGAGAAGGGAAGAGGAAACGTCTTTCTAATAATTTCATTACTCACTCTGTCTCTTCTATTTTCTTAAGTTTACATTTCAGTTCCTAACATAACCATGTCACCATATGATAATAACATGAAGAAATGGAAAAAGCTTAATTTAGTCTAGAATAGTAATTGCTGTTATGTTCTATGATCGTATTTTATTCATGCGATAGCACTAGAGATGAACTTAGTGCTTTATAACTGCAGAATTCCACTCTTAAATGTTTTTCAGTTTCTTTAGTTTTGCRTTTGTAATTTTATTTTTTTGTTTTCTGTGCAGAATAATTATGGTGTTCCATTGTTGTTTGATTTTTAAATTAATAACATAATTTTTATCTTCCAATAACAGTTAGTAATAACTGACTTCCCCCTTCCTTCCCCCCCTCCCCAGTTATTGGCTGACCAGAAAAAAGTCATTTTCTGTCAGATGGCATGTTTCTGTGACTGACTTAGGAAGGAAAGGAAGTGAAAGCTTGATTTACAGCATCATTCAAAAAAAGCAGGGAGAATAAAGACTSTATGTTGCTCTCTTGTTGCGCATAGGCTGACTGTGAGGTTAGATGAATCTCGAGTGTTAGAGCCCTTAATTTAAATCCTTCCTCTTCCTGAGCCCACAATGCTAAAATACTAAACTGAAAATACTAATTAAACCAGAAAATATGAAAATAAAGCCTAGTAGTGAAGGAACTACTTGGACACTTGATTTTTACCTGTTATTTCAAAGAATGTTTAAGTAAACCATAGGAGAGAGAACATCGTTTAGTGTCTTACCATGTTTCTTTTTTGTGATTTGTTTATAGCAGTAGCAGTGAAATGCAATACAGGTTTTCTCTTATACAAACTGGTCTTTTAATTCTTACGAACTTTGAAAAAGTGTTTGCTCTAGTAAAACTTTGCTGCTATAGCTATATAGCTATAGCTATTTTTTTAATAAAAAAACCTATCAGTTAGGAAAAGTACAGTCCTGGTTGCATGTTCAAACTGCAGTTGTGGATACCTAATTTGGTTTTGCAGTAGTTTGGCTGATCGCCTTCGTATTTTTTACAGACCTACACTTGTCTGTAGGTCAGTGGCTGAATGAGACTTCTGTAGCTCATGTGCAGCTGTTGAACTGCAACTTGGAAATAGTTCTTGGAAGTTCTTTATCAGATGCAGTAGTATTTTTCATTTTTAGAAATATATGAATCTCTGTAGCTGTAGAGCTTTTCAAATTAATTGTAAACACGTCTTAGTTTTAGTGTGTGTTCTTTTACATTGCATGAGTGTGCATGCCTTTGCACTTCTTACTTTGAGTGATTTTTTTGTAAATATGCTATAAATCTTGTTTTAAAGGTCGGTAGAAATGGCTACTTTTAGCATAAAGTAGAATAAAAAGAAACCTGCCACTTCGGCAGGGTTGAAAATAACTTCTCCCTATGCAGAAAAATTTGCTGTGCTGAGTTAGAGTTATGCAATAATAGTAGAGATGTGTGTATTTTAAGTATTGATGACCACATCAGTAAAATAAATTATTTTCTGCTTGGCATTTTCAGTTATAACATATTCTTCTTTGTTTCAGCAGCTAGTACTCATCTTTCATCCTTGTTTTCTGAGCAGGTTGTAACTTCTTTTTTTGTCAATTTTGATATGTAGGAGGGAGGGATGTGCGTKGGGTGTCTTCAAAAGTTATGTTCTTTAGTTAGGGCACTAGAACCAGTTCTGTAAGAACAGTACCCGCTACAGCAGCTATTCTTGGGGACTTTGTGTGGTGATAAAATTCTGGTTTAAATATTTCAAATAAAACTGAAGGCATTTGCTTAGCATCTTGCTTTGTGAGTCAGCAGACACTGGGGATGTTAAGCTTCTGTTATTTCCGAAATTAATACGAAGTGTCTTGAAGCAGAAGTAGTCCAGGTCTTTGACACTGATACAGAAGACGTGCTTTAATAACAAAATACCAATTAATAATGTTTCCAAGTTTCATTTTGTAGTTTTATGGTTCAGTGCTGTTTCTGTGTGGTAATAAAGTGAGATTTTACAGCTTGAGGTGAGAAATGTGAATAGTATCCTTCATGAGTACAGTTGATAAGCTAAATAAGGTGATGAAAAATGATCAAATTTATAGTTGATCTACTAAAGATACAGCCTTTTGTTACTTATATGTACGAATATTATATGTTACATATTCCAGTCTCAATAAGCCAACTTTTAAGTATCCTTACTGGGTAAAATGCACAAACTGTTCCTTTGAGAAGGCATTTTTGGGAATTAATTCCTATAAAGATGCCAGGTTTTGGTTTGTTTTGAGATAGTCAAAATATCATTTAAAAAAAAAAAGTTTGCTTGAACAACTTCTGGAGAGGCCATCCTAGTCCCAGCCCTTGCTGAAAGCAGGGCTAACTCCGAAGTTAGATCAGCTTGCTGAAGGCCTTGTCTAGTTGAGCTTTGAATGTCTCTCAGGTGGCCTGCTCCACTGCTTAGCCACCCTTTGGGAAAATTTTTCTCTCCCTTATGTCCTGATGAGATTTCCTGTGTTTCAGCCTGTCTCTCTTGCATTTTATCATTTTACTSCACACCTCTCAGAATTGGCTTTGTCTCCTTAAACCACCTTCAGATAGTGGGGGCGGGGGGAGGGGAATGAGTTCCTCCTTTGGCCTGCTCTTCTTCAGGCTGAACAAACTTGACAAACCAAACTTTGCTCTCAGCTTCTCCTCCTAGGACATGGGCTCTAGCCCCCAAAACATCTTAGTGGCCTGTTTTCAGTTTGTGAGTCTTCTCTCATAATGGGGTCCCCTGAAACTGGGCACGATATTTTAGACATGGCTTTGCACTGGGAGGAGGGGAATAATCATGTCACTTGATTTGTTGGCTACAGTCTTGCTAATGCAGCTCAGTACATTGTTAGTCTTTACCACTGTACAGTCACACTGGTTTGTGTTAAGTTGTTCTTCACCATGAACCCACAGAGCTGCTTTTTGTCCAGCCACTTCCCAACCTCAACAGTTGCAAGGGCTATGGCTCGGTGTTTATCTTTTGAGCTCCATGATGTTCCTTTTGGCCAAGGAACTGCTATGGTGGTGCTTCTTACATAGTTCAGTTTTTACTAGCATGTCATCTCCTGCACCCTCCCTCCCCAAAAGAAACATTAAAATCAGTTCTGTTATRTTTTTCTTGATGAAAAGTTGTGCATGTCTTTTAAACTATAAAGTGGTTATGTTAATATAATTTTGACATGCTTATGCTAGCTAGCACAAGCTATGCTGATGTGTAGGGAAAAACTAATGTACTACTTGATTATAGAAAATGTGATACATAGAAAGTAAGGAGTTAATATGAACCATTACTAGAATGCCTTTTTTGGTCTGGCAGCTACTTAAACTTCTGATTTCTCAAATTTATGAACTGGAGACTAACACAAAAGATGAAAGATCATTTTATGCAGAAGTGGTATTTTGAGTTACCTTTGCTACAGATCCAAGAAACTTAAATCATTCTGTTCCCCATGCACATCTTTCCTTGCTCAGTCTCTACAGTGGATGATCTTGTGCTGTCCTTTGCTGTGTCAATCAAAGTTCCTGTCCCAGTACTATGTCTCTAATCAAATCCGATAACTGATGTCTGTAGAGAAGCCTAAGAGTATGACAGATATGCAGAGATGATGTCTCAGAATGTTTCCCTGGCTTTTAACTATTGTTTTTTCAGCAATTTCCTCAGCTGGATGTTTCCTTTCTATTAAATAAACTTTTGATGAATTTATTCTGCATGGACCTGTGCAGTTGTTTTTTGAACCCATTTAAAATTTTAGGAGCCACAGAATAGTGARTAACAACTTTATATGCTGTATGAAGCACCCTTTTCCTAAGTTTGCTGAATTTCTCACTTGCTAATTCAGAGACATTGAATAATCAATCCCTTTTTATCTCTTTAACATTACTTGCAACTATATAGATATGTTAAATCCCTTCTTCAGTCCTTCTCATAGTGAAGAAGCCTATTCTGTGTAGTTAATGTTCAAAAGAAGACATTCTGTATGTTTGATCCGCTCTGTTACTGTCAAATAAAGAAGGGCAGACAGAGGATCCTGAAAGGAGGGAGAGTTTAGGAAAGGAAGTAATCTGATGAGGACAAGGAGAAAGAGGAAAGTAAAGAGAGGTACCTTGTAGATACGTATCATTCCATCTCTCATTATAGAGGAAAGTACCAAATGAATGAGAAAATGTGACGTGACGTGATGCAGATGTGGTATTTTTCAACCCCCTACCCCCCAAAAAAAGTTAATTAACAGCTTATTAAGCTAAATATAATGCATGTTAAATTACATGCAAGTTTCAAAGTTGCAAGAGTGTGGCCTTTGGGTGGTGCCTTATAGCCCCTCATGTACTTGTGAGTTTGGGTAGAAGAGTGAGTGTAAGAGTGTGAACAGTCACTTGCAGTTACAAGCGGTAGGGCTTCGCTTGCACAGGCTTCTGTGAGACTTGGTGACTGGATGTGGGTGTGTTCCTATGTTGTTAAATATGCAGAATAAAAAGRTTTAGCTTTATCATGCCATCTCTCTCCCTGTGAAGATGGTATACGTGTTTTACTACTTTTCAGATGAAGAGCATCATCAGTTACTACTTCTCAGCTGAGAGGTGGTTATTTCTTGAGATGTTTTAACTCAGTTGGTTCTTGCTTGTCTGCCTGCATCCATTGGAGTCCTGACCCCATCATATATTGTGAATTATATTTTTCTACGGAATGCAGATGTATATTTCACTCTGTACTGTTTAGCTTAATATTACTTCCTAAATGTTGTGACACACACTTGATTTCACTGTTTCTTAATTGGAATATTAGGGCATAAACTTTAAGTAACTTGCATTAAGGAAAGTAAGTAGTCCGGTTTTGAGTCATAGCATTGTATGATTACTTGACTCTGTTGATGAAATGAAAAAAAACAAGCTGAAAATAAGCTTTTGAGAGCTATGGAAATCTGAAAAGTGTGGCTGTCTTCAGGCTTGTGCCCTCCACTCCTAAAATTAAACTCATTATTGTAAACTTTCTCCTTTGACTCCTGTGACCGGCTGCTGCACTGCCCTTGGTGCTCTCTAATGCCTCTGTACTATCATGCCTTCATCTCCTTCTCATGGTCTGTCCTACCTCAGAACACATTTGGCTTCCTCTCACRTCCCTCTCCGTTTGGCAAGCACCAGCATGTGTTATGGCTGGTTTGGAGCTAGACGAGTGCTTCAATTGACCAGTTGATTGCTGCTGCTCGAAATGGAAGGGAGCCAAGTTCTGTTTCCCTTTTCCACAATGCAACTGCTAATTTGTATGTCTTGCTTCTACCCGGCAGCCGATTTCTGTGAAACTTAGGGGAACTCAACGTCTTTGAGACCTCTGTTTCTCTGTCAAATTTGGCTGAAAATTGGCCTGCGTGATTAGAATTCATTGGTGTGACAGGGCTGCTGGACAGACTGCATAATATATAATCGTCATTTTCTAAGGGTAATTGAATTCAACTGCATTTTAAAAACTTCTGGATTTGTTTGCTAAAACAAAAATGAAGAAACTAGACTTCATGTGAAATGGTTTCTCTATTTCATCTGTGAAGCGTTTGCTTTTTCCAAGTATTGAATACTAAAGGAGGGAGGAGAAATTTGGTAAAAGTGTCTGTCTCTTTCTTATATTCATTAGTTCAGCAGCTAGAGTGTTTCATTGTAGGTGAAAGGGACACCAGCTCAGGCCCTGGGGGTTTGAACCATGTATTCTGCTTCCTGCGGGAGAGTGCTTTGTCTGTGAATCTGTAATATGCACTGTGGTGRAGTAGTCTTTCTTCTTTGTTGCCATTCCACGTTTTATAAATAATCAAACTTCCTTTAGAGTTGCCTCAGTGTCTCTGGCAAATTACCTCCTAGGCTTAATGGGTCAGTCTGTTTGTTGTTTTTGTTTTTTTTTTTTCTTTTTTTTCCCCTTTGTCTCTGTGTGTATTTTAACATTTGGAGCAACTTCAACAGAAAGAATCGACAAAGACTCAGATACCTAGCACTAAAACTGTAGAGGGATGCTAATGTTCATGCAGTGCTATGATTTGAATTCTAATTTTTGTGCACAAGGTTATTCGTTGTATAATTAGCCACTGCAGTTATTCTTTGCTAGGAACGTGTGCAGCTGCAGTATAGTGTTTTTAATCCCTTCATATTTTTAGGAGCAGAAACTAAGCTCATCATTCAAGATGGTTGGAAGTGACCATTTCCTGCATGACTTGCGTGGTAGATAAAATTTCAACAGGTGCAGAAAGGATTTTATCAGAATTTGTCCAAAATAAAAATGCTGAGGGGTATGTTCTTCTCTTATGATTTAGTTTATAGGTCTTATATGGTTGTCGGCAGATAATTATCCCGCAAAGCATAAGAGAATAATTTTTGAAGGAAATTCTCTTCATAGAAAATGGAATTTTCAGTGCATCTTATCTTGATTTGAGGCAATGCCTTCAAAATAAGGAACATGATGGTCCTAAGCGTTGCTTTGCAAATTTTACTTTTTCCTCRCTCCATGATGAGGCACCATGACTTGTCCTAACTCTAATTTAGTCATGTTGTTCTCCCTGGGAATCAGAAAGCAGAAGTAGTGAATTTAGCTTCTCTGTTTATCCTGACACATTGGTTTTATTCGCTGCCACCTCCTTCCTTACCTGGCAGAGATCAAGAGCAGGTGCGTACTAAGGTGGTTARCTTTTAATACTTCGGATGGAAGTAGACTGGAATTTAACTGTCTGTGAAACTTGCAAGGACAACAGAACCTGAAGTAGCTGGGTGGGGCAAGGGAAGTATTAATGAAGGGTGACAGAATTGCAGGTMATTCTAAGTTTCAATTAATCTGCAATACACTGAATAGATAACAAGAACATGGGTCTCCTGTTACCACGTTTCCACATTTGCTAGCATATTAACTCCGGTCAACTCTAAAGCAAGGAGAGAAAAGAAAAAAAAGAAAAAAAAAGAAAAAAAAAAGAGGAGAAAAGCATTTTAAAAAAGCAGCAAGTTATCTTACAAAATGGCTATCATACTCGTTACCTGTTTATGACAATAAAGACAGACTTTGTGCTGCTCCATTCTTTCTGGATATCCTTTCTGAATACTACTGAAAGAACATCAGACTGCAGAAAGCTGAGTGGTCTCGGTTGAAGAGATCTTAAAAAAGAAAAAGCAGAGACAAGTTTACTTCTTTTGCCTTTTTTTTTTYCCTAGCTTTGTTCTTCATCCTTATATTTCACTTCTGTCACCTGTTTTTGTCTGGGTCCTTTGCATTTCTTCATACTGAAGCTTCCCGTTTTCAGTCATGTGAGCAGTTTAAAGAGATTTTTTTGGTCAAGGGAAAGCTGCAGTGTATAAATGCTGCTGATAGCTGGAGCTGAACATCTCAAGTCTTAGTCCCTGTACAACACCGCTCTACACCCCATGGTTTGCTCACAAATTACCCCATCACACCTCACTAGTAAACAGGTGGAGCTGTGAATACACTTGTACTTAATGTTATATAAGTTTTGATGACACATTGTCATGTTACCTCTAGAAGATGGAGATGGAGTTCAGTTAATTCAGACCCAAGAAAATTTTCAGACTTATGAGCAGAATGCATCAATTTAATTCATATCAAGAATACTTTGTGATGTGCGTGTTACTATACAGTTCATTGTGAGGTAAGACTTCACACTGAAGTTTGTGTTTGCAGTTGTTAGCATGGAGATCAGGAATTATATCTATCCATCAGTCAGACTTCAGAGGAGATACCGGTGTGTGATTACACAGGTGAAGTTAGGCAAAACGCATACTAAAGGGATTGTACTGGCTGTGAAAGAATGAGATGATGCCTAGTTCAGGAAGGAGTCTGTGAGTAAAAAGGGAGTTCTCTGATAAATTTGTATGGACAAAGCAACTTCATGAGTTCAGCACTGTAAGTCATATGGCTATTTGATGTCTTCCTGAAAGCCAAATTTTCTGTTATCAAACCATTAACTTCTCTTAACTTCTCAGTAGTAAATAGCGTAATAGTCTTGCCAAGTGCAGGCAGTGACTCTTGATCTTTCAAAGAGTTATCAGTAATGTCAGAGATGGGGATAGTCATGTTTGYGGAGAGAGATGTGAAAATGGTCTCATGAGGAACTTATTTTTTTTATTTTATTTTTGAGCAGACATTGGCTAGATCCTTAAATCTGTAAAGACAAAATAAATAGTTGGCCATAAAGGKTAAGCATAGTCTGAGTGTACAGCAAGACAGGAGCCCTTACTGAGTTGTTTAGGTAGGCATTTACAGCTTGTCAGTGGAATATAGAGAGGGGAAAAGAGAAATGCCTTCTGTTTAATCTCTTAGTTGATTACGTMAAAATATTTTCCTGTGTTCAGTGTGAATTAAAGAGCTCTGGTGTATCAAAAATATTTCTGAACCTTTAAGGAAATTTTGTAGCATGTATATCTGACATCATGACATTAATAAAATACATGTTGCCGGAATAGAAAAATGGCAAGCCAGATGCCAAGTTGCTTTGTCTGAGCATACTTACCAAAGTACTCTTTACCTGCCTCTTTGTAGATGTTATTGAGTCTCTCTGTAACACTTCGCTGATTATCTCCCTATTTTTGGACAGTGATTGAGAGAAGACTGCTTTGTATCAGATACAGAAGGCTGAGAAGTGAAAGGGTGGGAATTTTGACTAGGGATGGAAGCAGAACGATGAGGAAGGCTGGAGCTGGGTTTTTCAGAAGTGCAGAGCTTACGACTATCGTACATTCAATGCATACTCTAAATTCATATGAAAATGCTGACTACTCAGACAAAAAAAAGTGTAGTTGTTTCAAGCAGGGTATTGAAAGTTAATTCTCGTTTTTTTGACGCTTTTAACTAAAATCTAACTGCACTTAATTCTGTATTGTGAGAGGAAAGTAATGTCATCTCACCTTACAGAAGTCCAGGTTTAATTATTTCATATTGTTCACTTGGATTCTCTGATGACAATATCCTAACAACAATAAAAAAAAAATAGTGGCATAATTTTGTATTTAGTGTGGACTGCAAATAGTAGCTATTGAAAATAAGAGTGACTGTGTATTATGGTGTTGCCTATGCCTGAARTGGTGTGTAAATACACATAAAAAGACTGTTTATAAAACCTCACTTTGACCTTTACTGTATTTTCTCTCTCTTCTGGTATTGTCTTTGAAACCTTAGTGTGTCTTTAATATAATTTTTGTGTAATAATACATAGATTTTGAAAGCAACCTGTAGATTTTCAATATATCCGATCGGATAAGTTATTGAGAGCTTTATTTTTCTATTCCTGAATTCTCTATCTACATGTGAAAGTACGGTTATAAAATCAACTTGAGAAAATTGTGAGAGGGAGTGCAAGGTGGAAGAATTTTTTTTTTTTATGGTGCTCATAGGATAAAACGGTGTAGAGATTGCAAGATTTTGCATTATTGCTACTGTTAAGTGCCTGTATACCATTTGTGGCAAATTTGAGTTACACAAAGTAGAAATTTAGGTTGGTGTCTGTTCAGAGAAAAAATAATRACATTTTTTTATGAAAACACACCTGCATTAACAGATGTTCAGAAGTATTACAGTTATGTGCATTATTTGCTTGTCATGTGTTTCTCTCTTTAATGTTGAGGCAGTCATTTACTTTCTGATGGTAAAATATTCTAGACTGGACTGTGTAAGCAGTTTATGGCTATAGCAGTGCTGTTGGCTGCGCGAGTTGCGGTGCTGTGTGTGCTTGGAGATGGTGATTTCCCGAAGGGACGTCATTCAGTCATCCCAACTTACACTGTCTTCCTTCTGCACRCTTCTGGAATCTATTGCAGCAGCCATTGGTGCTGTAGCTGTAAAAGTAATTTAGTGTTTGAAATAGCAGTTTCCTTGAAATCATCTGGATCTATCTATATCATTTTTGTGAGCCAACAACTTCAGTCATTGGTGGAGGGCGTAAAATGATTTGTTAACTTCTTGGGCAAGTGCTCTACAAGACTGACTGTGTAGTAGCTGTTTCTATCTTCCTATTAGAGAAAAGAGTAGGAAGCACGAGTATAGTTCCTCCTAAGAAGGATTTTTTCTTCGATATTCAGGAAACTAGGGGATTTCTTGGGATTCTCAGAAGATTTTGATTATGTATATACATATTTTTAATTGTTATTTCTGAGAAGAGAATTTTCTTTTCCCTAGTGTTATGATTCTGTCTATTTTGTAGAGGCTTTATGTTGTTTTCTGACCTACTGAAAGGCTATCTTGCAGTTGCATTCAAATATTGGGTAAATCTTGGGCAGTGCTTTGGAAAGTACAGCTCTTGTCTTGATGCCTGTTGTCAAGAATGTGTAGTMTAGGAGTTATGCTCCAACAGTAGACACAAGTTTAATTCTCTGTCCAAATTTAGTTGTCTAAAATTTAGATGCCTGTGTTGAGCTAGTTACTCTTAAGTCTCCATTAAATTTACAGAAATAATTACCTCCAGGAGGCCATTCATCTCTTTCTAAGCTAGGTGTCCAAGATAAGAAAGATAAATTGCTGTAGTGATTAGAAATGGGGCAGAGAGTGACTCGTTCAGATTCAAATATCCATCTTACYCTCTGCAGTGAGGGTCACTGAATCTCATCAGAACTGTTCAGATGGTGATTGCTGCTTCTTTTTCTAGCTGTGGAGATGTATATACATATATTTTGAGTGTAAGTCAGCCCTGGCTGCGTGCCTTTGAGGCTTTGGAGGTTTGGATGAGTTACTGCTGTTTGCTTCACCTTTTGGTTCTGGAGGCCCAGTTCAGAGGGTCAGTGGTAGTTCATAAAATGTTCCTTTTCAGCTGAGCCATTTTTAAAGGGGTGTTTGTTTTCTGGGTTGTTTAGCCATAGTTAAGATGGATGTATAATACAGTCCAGTGGTTTTTATTTTTTTTTACTATGGTAGACAATATTAATTGTTTTTGCTTTTTAATTATGTTTTTAATTATAGCAACAGATGTAGTAAGTCACTGTATGTAAAATAAATGTGCTTTTTCTTGTGCCTTTTCCTTGGAGGATGTGGAGGAAGATAACAGAGGAAGGAATGTGTTTTGTGTGCGTGTGTGATCTTTGCAGTATTTCCGAACATGAGGTATAATAACCGTGTTGCTTCAAATGTCTAGTTGTTGATTAAAAAAACTCCAAATTTGCTCATCAAAAATGAGCACTCTTTTGTCTCTGGATGCTTCCTATCTCAAATTCAATTTTCCCTTCGGTGCTTTTGTGAGGTAAAGAAATGTTGTTATTGCTCTTTTATGGATGGCAGCTGTGGCAGAAAGCGAAGAGGGCAGCATGCCCGTGTGAGCCAAGTGCCAAGTCCTGCAGGCGCAAGGGCTCAGTTAGGTTACCTGAAAAGGCAGGTGTCTAATGCTGGTTGAGACGAAGGGCTGGCCAGTATGACACATAACTTACAGGAGTCTGGCATGCATCTGAGCTGGAAGCTGGTGGTGTCTGAGATAGTACTACTGGGTACCTTAATAGAGAGCTCTTCAAATTGACCACATGAAGATTTCAAGTTCCCTGTTACTGGAATACCTTAATTCTCAGCTTATTCTTGTAGCGTTTGAATGCTCCAGTTCCCTGGGGAAAATAAAATCATCAGTCTGAACTGAAAGTTTTTGCATAATTTCTTCATTACCGTTAGCTGGTAAATGAATTTMTTTTTAAAGTAGAAAACACCTAAAACTAAAGCTATTTATAGAAGAAAAACAACTTTTTTTTTGCAAACATAGGCTTTTCTCATTTGTAAAAACCATGCAACATGCCCTGTTAACAATTCTCGTGTGTTTTGACTTTAAGTATGACAGCTTGGTGCCAAATTTTTTGTAGCTCATTATGCTGTGAGTTGTCATGAGTGATGTTACACTGTTAATAAAGTAGCAGATATGTAGGAATATTTAATTGTAAATTAAATAAATACTTGTGTTAGTGTATTGCAGTTCATTTTCACTGCCTAGATATATTTTTGTTTCTCTCCTCTAGTTGCAAAAGACAATATAAGGCTAAACTAAATGTKATAGCTTCACTTCTAATTAAGCAGGCATAATTGTGCTGGTAAACCTTCTAGATCTGTTTGCATTGTCAAAGTTTGTAGAGGTGTTGCAAATGAGTGGTTTAGAGGCCGCTTAAAGAAGAGGAAAGGTATGCTGTGGTTGTGACTACCTCAGAAAATGATAGTGATGCTGGGAATGATGCTACAAAACCTTAAATTCATAAATCCTGAGAAGTTGTAAGTCATCTGTTTTATATTGCGGCAAATACTTTGGTGGTGTAGTTCCTGTTTTAACCTCTATATGGGGAAATATAAAACAGCAATTCCAAAACTTAGGGTTGTTACCTGAACTGGGGTTGTGACAGGTGGAAGCAGGGTCACAACAATGAGCAAAAATCCTTTTTGTCAATTCTGTGATAATTCAGAGCATTGGTTGAAAACTATCTCAGCTGTAATTGTATAAAAATGAGTTGGATTTCATATTAAGTACTGGATGTGAAGCTGAAAGTTATAGTTAGTAGTATTAAAATATCAGGGAAGCATTAGAGTCCGAGAAAGATAATTGTTTGGGGCTTTTGAAAGCTGCTYTGGTGCTGGGACACCCATTTGTGTCTCTCCCCCCATACCCCAGAATGTTTCCAGAGGAGCACAAGTGAAGATAAGAGTTGACTTTATTTAAATTTCCGAAGAATTTTTGTTTTCTTGCAAAGAATTATCTAAGGTTTTACAGTCTCTGCATTTTGAGGCATCATGTTTGTTGTATACTGTACATCCTTTCCTAAAAGAGGGGACTATTTCTTACGTACTGTCATTGAAAACTCTTCTTCCTGGCTGTCAATAACAGTAAGGGCCTTTTGGTACCTAATCATTTCTCGTGGTTTTGGATCCATCCCAGTGTAAGTTCTGAACAGAAAGGAGCTCTGTTTTTGTCTTTATTCTATGTAATTTTTACTTTTTTAATGCTCTGTAACCTTGTATTTTGTTATCATCCATATTTTTTTTTCATTTTACTCTTTTATCTGTAATAATCATAGCCATCATAGATGTGTTTTCAATGCTCTGTAACGTTATATTTTATCATCCAGATACGTATTTTTTTTTTCACTTTGCTTTTTTTATCTGTAATAATGGTAGCTATCATAGATGTGTTTTCTCGTCAAGAGGAATGAACTGTAGAAAGGAACGAAGTTTCTTCAACAACAGTTACAGTAACCTGTAAATAGTTGGAGAGGATCAGCTGTTTGTACTGTTGGCTTCCAACTCAGGGATCAGCGTGTTACTGTCAACCCAAAGACATCTCTGCAAATAATGAAGGAACCTACTATCTGCTTAATTTAATTGCTCGTTGTGACTTAATTTATTTGCAGTAGCCATTAACTGTTTTTTCATTGATCATTCATAGTCTGCAGCTAGTGTATGTGAAACAATGTTATAGGAAGATAAAGGTAAGACACCTTTAGAAGTACTGTGAGAATCTTTTTTGGAAACAGGTGATCTGTGTAAAAACAAATGCTACAATGTATGCATCACTGTCAAGTGGACTTTTTGAAAGTGATTTTTTTTTTTTTTTTTTTTTTTTAATTTACAGTAGTGGTGTTACCCTAGCTGATGGGCCAAGGATAAAGGAAGCAAGGTTTATAGGAGGAGGTAATGAATTTGGAAAAAGTGAACAACTTTTTGGGCTTAGAATCCTTTCAGTTTTTAACAATGAGCAAAATGTAAGGTAAACACAGATCAACGTAGGTATGTTTTTTTCTGGATCAGAAGCTAAACTTTTATACTTCAGATATTTTTTKGGGAAAAAAGGGAATTTAGTTACCCAATGGACAGGGAGGAAAAGGTGGGAGCAGAGGCACTCTCCTTGATGATCGTGCCTGAGACTTTGAGGTGGGTTATTTGATTTATGAAAAAGGCTTTTCTTGGTGTGTGGGAGTTTTGCTTATTGATTGTTTGAATTTCTTCTATGGTGCAGTAGCTTAGTCTGGGAAGTTTTTCTTTATACATTAAGCCTCTCAAATGTGGGTACTCCTCTGCTTAGTGTGTCTTGGCTTTAGGAATCTGATAAATCTTTATGAATGCTGCATCTGTGTGTAGAATTGGGAAATTGTATTCTGAAATGTTTTGCCATGGCATGATGTTATCTTGTACTTAGCAGAAGGAGATAGGCACCTGCATACTGATGTTTATCTCCAGTAATGCAAAGCTGTTGCAGTATGCTGAAAATTAGCTTGCTTTTGGTTTATTCCCTTCCTGTTTTAGTAGGATGACAATAGGAATAGCCCTTTGCTCTAACACAGCTTGGGCTAACAAGCGAGCATTTTTCTTCATGGGCTGTAAGAGGGCAGGTAGAACAGTGTATTTCATACATCTTGATAAAAAGCGTGACAAATGTACTTTAAGAAGGCTGTGAAGCCCTTGTACTTCCAGTAAAAAAGTCACCTCCTGGGAGTTTGTAGGGACTGGGACTGGGGAAATGTGCTGAATTGCCTAACAAGCTTACAGAAGTGTTTTTTACAAGCTAAGATATTTTAAAGCACAAATACACTGCTTTGTTAAATGAAGGARGGGAATGGATTTACCTTTTGTAGCTAAAGGTGGTTGTAGCTGCTTGAACTAACTGCAAGCTGCTCTTTTGATGGCAAAGCATGCCATGTCTGCATAGAAAGGATTGGGACTGCCACTGAGAGGTTCCAGATAATCTTTGCCCTGAATTTCACTACTGCAGATAGTCATAGTTTCCTTTTTTTTTTTTCCCTAGGAAAGACATATTCATTCTTCTCTATTGTACTGGCGCGGCCACCTGAATTCATCATAGCAAAAAATTTTGCTCTAAGATGCTGCCAGCAACTACTTGGCTGCCATCCCACAACAAGAATAGCCTGCATCCAAGTTCTGTTGCCAAATCATGCGTAGGTTAACCTTTGTGAGCCATCTCAAATCAGCGCGCGCTGTCTCCGGGGAACAAATCTGGCCTATTTATAGGAATACTCTGCCTCTATTTGATAGCTTGCATGCAAACTATGCAATTAATGCCTTTAGGAGTTGTTGATGAGAAGCTTCCCTGCTGTGAGGCAATGTCTGTGAGCAACTACTCTTGTAGAAAGCAAATCCTCTTTTCACCTTAAGATTCCACATGACTGAGCCATTGAATATGGAAGTATGAGTAAGGTGTCGATCGCTGCAATAGTGTCATGTGCAGGAACAAGTTACAGTTCATGTCTGTTCACTTTCCTCTGACATATGACATGAGTGGCAACTAGCAACATATAAGTGAAAGATGTTGACCTGTGATCCAGGATGTCATGCGAGGACTGTAAACACTGCAAGGCGTACTGTAAACTGACAGTTAAATTTCAAATGCCATACTTGAATGCTAGCACTTAATACAGTGTAATGGTCCAGCCACTGGCAATTAGCATAGAGGGAAAGTTTAAATGACCAGGTGTTCTCCAAAATCTGAAGAGTAGGACAAATGTTTTGAGAGAAAAGTTGGTAAATATTTTTATTTTGTGGGTTTTTTTTTTTTCCCTTCTCTAAACTCACTTTAATTAGGGGTGAGAAATAGGCTTTTCTTTCCAGAAGATAATTCTTTATCTCCCCCTATAAAAAGTAATATCACAAGGAACAGGTTAAGTTAGGGGTCTTGTTTTATGAAGTACTCCTCCTTTCGCATTTTGTGTCTTTGATCTCTTCATCTGGATTATCTCCATCCAGGATTAGGTTAAAATTGTTGGCCTATAGTTAGATAACAAGATTACCTCCAAAATGCCTGTTTTTTGCTATATGTAAAATYGAATGATTCACACTTCACACTTTTGTAAATGCGGCAGCAGAAAAACACTGGTAGAAAAGATTCATGGACTTTAGCCATTGTTACTGCTCCTTTAGATTTTTCTTTTTTTTTTCCTGTAAAAATGAGAATCTTAAAACACTTAGGCTAACATTGTCTTCTGTAAACAGTTTAATAATTTTTCAGTGTTTTTATAAAYAAACATAATAGGATGACAAGCAACCACAAACAGAAATTTAAGAAACAAGGCATGACAAGTTTTGACAAGGAAAAAGCAGTACTGTCTTGTATCTTTAATGAAGCTTTTGGGGTTTTTTAGGTACTTAAGAGAAAATGTAGTTTATATACAGCAGACACAGTTGCTTGTAAGATGAGGGATTATTTACAGTATGAGACAATATCTAATCTGAAGGGTTGCAAGCACTTCAGCAGCAAGTCTTTGGAATTTAAAATGAACTTTGAAAAGGGTGTGGAATGGAAGGGAAACAAAGGTAATGTATTTCAGTAGGTTTAATGCAGATTATTTTGTGGGTGTAGGTAGGATTAGTCACCTGCATATCATAGGGCTAATAAGAAGCAGTTCTGCAGAAAAATATTTTGAGGTTTTTTTCTATTTTCTTATAGACCATACAGAGTATGATGCAGTATCATGCTGTTCAGTGGGGTATAGAAAGCAGCTGTTCTGGTTGTTAATTAAATATGGTGTTTGTAAGATACCTGAAAATGTTCTTTCACTTTGGACAGCGCTGTAAGGCATTAGCTGGAGTTAATGCCCAGTTTGGGTACAGCGCTGTATAGAGGGTGTGTGGGTGGGGAGAAGGGAAGAGAGAAGTCTAAGTAGAGAACTAGAAAACAACATGACCTTTTAGGGAAAGGCTAAAAGAGTTGGTGTAGTTTAGTTTTAAAAAGAGAAATTTAGAAAATTCAAGTCTTCAAATATTTAAAAACTATGTTCTCCTCTCATAGCTGTCTATAATACTTTAAGGGCAGTAATGATCAAGGTGTGGTCAAGAAACATGACTTCTACACCTACTTCTGCACCTACCTCTGCACCTACAAAGTACATTTGGGTAAACTTATTTTGCTTGTAGGATTAATGTGTGACCAATACTGAAAATAAAAATAGTGTTGAGTAGATAAATTACTATATGACTTAAAGACTAGCACATAAATCCTGTATATGCGAGTGTAATAATACTGCAGTAACATGGAGAAAGGTGTACTTTCAACGAAATGTATTTATATGGTGCATCTTTTCTCCGAGAATATTGTGAACTGCCCATTTGAAAGCGGTCTTGTCATATCTCAGTTGTAAAGCCCTGCTATCTTACATGCCTTCTTGCATATTATTACATGAGATCACCTTATTTTTTCTGCAGTCCTTCAGTTGGAGAGTAAGAACTGTTTAGATTCATGGGGAGGAGGAAGATAGGGAAGGGAAAGAAATAGAAATTAACACTTTCCCCATTAAAAATGCTATGTATGCTTATCTTAAGGCTTCAGTTATTTTAGATAAATGAGGAAACACATCATCCTTGTGGGTTAATTAAAAATATTGACAAATAATGTCTATACTTACAATGTCACTATTTGAAGACAAAATGAACAAAACAAGGAGAGTGTCCTGGTTTCAGCTTCCTGGTTTCAGCTTCCCATGTTCTGCCAGGTACACAAGGAACTGGGAGGGAGCATAGCCAGGACGGCTAACCCAACTGGCCAACGGGGTATTCCATACCATGTGACATCATGCTGAGCATATAAATAGGGGGCGTCGTCCAGGAAGTAGGGATCTCAGTCAGCGGGTGGTGAGCAATTGCATTGTGCATCACTCATTTTGTATATGCTACCGTGATTATTATTATCCCTTCCTTTTCTGTTCTATTAAACTGTCTCTATCTCAATCCACAAATTTTACTTTTTTTTTTTTTTTTCGATTCTCTCCCCTATCTTACTGTGTGTGTGGGGGGAATGAGCGAGTGGCAACTGTGATGTTTGGCTGCCTGCCTGCTGGTTAAACTACAACAGAGAGGCAGGCTAGAAAGGAGAGCACTTATAGAGATCCTTGCCTTTGTAACTGTCATTGGTAAGGTGAAATCTCAAAACATAGAATAAGGCTTTGTAGAAGTTTTTATTCAGTGTTGATGATAAACTCAGTTACTTTCCCAGTATGAGCTTTGAGGTTCAGAAGACTGAAATAAAAAGGTTGATTTTATCATTAGGAAGTATTTCTAAAAAAAATTAATGGACTTCGGCAATAACAAATACTTCAATGATTATTGTATGAGGAAAAAAAATTGGTGATTAACTCATGTTTGTATTTATGTTGGAGCTGCTTTTCCTTTGTCTGAATTTTGGTATGGTTGATGGAATTTACTTTTTGCTGCCATGCTTCGTGTTTCAAGTTTTTAAATGTCTCCTTTTGTTTTGGCAGAGGACTAGGTGTTGTCTGATGGTAGACTTGGCTTTTCTATGCAGTGGAATGCGAGAAGCATCACAGCCTCGCTTTGTACCTTGCAATAATAATTTAGCATAAACACTATAATTGCTGTATTTACCTTAATTTTATAAGCTGGAAAAACATAGTTATAAATTACATGAATTTAGAAAGCAGTAACATCAGTTTGAGTGCAGGAGGAAAAGAGAAACAGTACTAAATTGGTAAAAAAATGAACTAACCAAGGTGGTTCTGGAACTACATAATGACAATTATATGCTTATGAAAATGCAACCCAAAATTTGACAGCAAGATAATGACTTAAAATTCGTGCTATTTTATGCCCAATCAATTCTTTTTTTATGTCATTTTTGTCATACTTCATTACTCGATAGCCTTACTATCATCTTTCTCCGCATCCTAATTCTAATACTACCTTTCTTTTGTGCCTGTCTTGAGGAAGAGAATGGTTTCTGTGGCTGAATGGTTTGTGTCTGATCAAGTTTTTCAGTGCTGACGTCCAATTAGTGCCATCAGAGATAGTGATTTTGGGGGTGCTCTGTGTCACTGAACTGCAGACTTCTATCAGTTAGTCAACTAAGTGGTGGTGGGATCTTAACTTCGGATGACTGATGGTGTTGGTAGACTGGAATGAATTGCTATGTTCCCAATAGGTATTGATCAAAGTGACCTTAAAAAATCCAGCTGAATAAAGTCTTTAAATATCAATTGCAAAATTACATTCAGATTCTTAAAAGTGGTTATRTAACACTTAGAACCTGTAGTTGTGACTGATTTGGGGGGGAAAAACCAAATCAGTATCAGTAACACAAAGACTCAATTGCCTACATTTATCTATGTGATAGTTTCTTACAGATTTGTTTCAGTATTGGAGGCATTATTGATTCTCAACTCCTTCCCAAGTCATTAGTTGATGAAAATACATACTAAGTTCCTGTATTGTAAATTACCACTTCRTTAGTTGTGTTGTATATGCTCAGAGCTGGTCTCGGTTAATTCTTGTCTGGCTTTTTATAGAAAGCTGAGCTCTGTAATCTGTCATGTAATCAGCTTGGTTATACAAAGGCYGCATAGGTATCAACTGTTTACTGTATGTCTTATAAATGTTAGCAAGTTAGGACATTATAGTACAATTCTTTTTTAAATTTTGAAGGCATATGCCTTGAACCTATGCTGASGCAGCAGTACCAAGTAGAGCACTTCATGCCCTCAGAAAGATGGAAAACCTACCATGTAGAAGTATTAGATGTATTCTGAGCTGGGATTTGGTAACTTTATCTCTCTTTACCAGTATCAGCAACTGACTTTAAATTTCTCTTGTACTTAAATGTAAAATGTGTATGTTAATTAAGTTATTTGCTATAGGATTACCAAATCAATTTATAGAAGCTAACTATCTTTTGCTCCAAGGTGTGAAAGAAAACAAACAAACAAAACACTGACCTGAAGAGCTGACAATAACATCTGTGAAATTGTTCCATAATTCCAGTTAAATTTAAAACCATGGAATTAAAAGTAGACATAGATATGTATAAATATATATATATATATATAAACCAACCTGATATGGAAATAGGAGTAAAATGCCTTAACTGAAGGCAGCATAATTTTTAGGTTATTTAAAACTAAGCCTATATGTTTGCATCTTAAATTGAAATGTTCAGGTACAGACATAAATTGGATTGAGTTCTTGAAATAACAGAAAAGAGACATCTCTGAAAGTCATCTTAATTCAATTTTCGCTCCAAGGAGGACTCTAGATCAGGTCAGCTGTAGCTTTGCCTAGCTGTGTCTTGAAGAAGTCCAAGGATGGAGGTTCTGCAACCACTCTGGGGAACCTGTTCCTGTGCTGCACTATGAACTGTGGTGGTAATCTGCATTAAAAATTAAGCAACTTGTAATTTTCAGCTTTTATAACTAAAAGATGTGTATAGCAGCACTCTTGCTTAGTAATTCTGATTTAATTTGCATGGTTTTATAATGTTGTGTCTTGTGTTGTTTTGAAAACAGGTCCTAGTCATCTTTGTGTGTTTTGGACTGCTACTGAGCCATGAGTTRGTGTCCAGAAAATAACCACGTGACTGCATATTTTTCATAAATGATAACTAAGTTAGAGATCAGTACTGTGCATGTTGTTTTCTTTGCCTTGTGGAGTACTTCGTGTTTATTAATGTTGAAATTCACCTGACTTCTTATCCTATGGTCACAGATGGCAGTGACCTTTGGATTTTGGTGTCATCTAGAACTATGTATAGTCATCACTAATGGCCACCTTGCTATCTAGTCCTTTGTCTTAACATTTGTGGTATGCAGTGCAGACCAGTGGAATATATCCACTGTTAACTAATCCTCTAGAAGAGGGACTGCTGTATTCATACCCTTCCTTTCCGATGTTTTAGTATGTGAGAAAGGATTCTTCTTTCTTCTTGAGCCTTAACAATTCAATTTTTTTAAGAATCTTTGGTGAAGGATCTTACCAAAGCTGTTTCAACAACAGTCTTTCCACCCCTTCCTCCCTGCCTCCTTCCCCCTCCACTCATTTTCTTCGTTTCAGTCAAGTCTAATAGCTGTGGGTGGGACATGTTCTGTCTGCCAGAAGTATCATCTTCACCCGAAAGCTCACAAGGTTCTCATGAGTCTACAGATTCTAGTGTCTGTTATAGCTTATATGAGTTTACTCTTAGGAGTCTATATAACTCCTAGGATTTAATGCGATTCTTCCTCTTAAGAATACTGCGTGATGTTTTACTGTTTTCCATTCTTCTGGTACAGGTGTTGATTTAAAGCATGTCAGCAGTTTTGTATTTTGGCTCTTATGGAGCTCTTGGGTAAATACTTGAGGGTCCAGGTGGGTTTTGTTGTCATTGCTGTATTTATTCTAAGACCTTTTGTATTGTAATATCAGTTTGAGAAACTTGCCTAGATACATATTTCAACAGTAACTTTAGCTTGGAAAACTTCCAAATCTCTGTTGTAGAGATTTAGTTTAGAAATAAATTAAACAAAAACAAAAACAAAAACAAAAGCWTACATATTATAGCATTTTCTTTCTTTATCAATCCTTTTGCATCTTGGTCATTTATCAGCCTTGTCATCTGTCAGGTTTCTTGCATCTGCTTTGAAATGTCTTTATTACTAGCTTTTATCAAATTAATCCTCCAGAATATTTTTGGTCGGTCTTTCTTTTGACTTCTTTTTTGTTTGGTTGGTATAATTAACCTCCCTTTTTCCTCTGAAGCATGTTCATTAATTTTTGGGTTTTAAATACAAGATTCACTACCCTTTACCATTTTGCCTAAGCCATCAGTAGGAATGGCCTTGGAATAAAGTTCTCCGGGAAGTCAAGTCACAAAAACATGAAACTTTTTTTTTTTTTTATCATGAAATAATCATTCCTCACTGTTTAAAAATATTTTTTTATAGTATCTCAAGTATCTAATTTTTCCTGAGCTTTTGGCTGTTTTGTTGAACTTGATAGCAACTTGTTCTTTCTATCAGTAAGAGTCTGTATGTAACTATCTACATGGTGAAACATTTTTAATCTTCACAACACAAAGATAGGTTGCAGCCACTGAAGCAGAATAGAGTTCTCAGTTTGACTTGGACACTCCTAGTCTTACATAGTGGTGAAATAAGTGATTTCTGGGTCTACATTTTGATGTGGTTGATAATTACCTCTGGGTTATGGAACTTGGTTGGTTACTTCCAGTAGAGAAGGTTACGCTCTGTGTCTCCTGTGTTCATGCAGGACTGAAGAAGTGGAAATACAGTCATGGATGAGACGGGCAAAAGTTCCTTCTAGACTTATGCTAAGCAGCTGGTGATTGCAATCTTTTATTTCGGGAAAATTCTGTTCTCTTTCATCCTTTCAATCCCCTTAATTCCCTACTTCCTAACAAGTACTTCAGATTTTGACATCTTTAATATGAAGAATTTATGCTTTGTTAGATAATTTTTGAATGTAAACTGCCTGTCAAAGCATTTATCAGTAACTTTTGTAATTGTTTTAAAGCTGAAAATAAAATGGCTGTTTACTTTTATTGATATAAGCCTTGAGGGTAGTCACCTTTGCAAATACTGACAATGCCATTAATGCAATTTAAAAKTATATCACAAGTAATACCCTAAAAGTGCAGCTGTACAATTTATTAAAACCTACCACGTGCAGATCTGACAACTTAATTTGTAGCTTTTATCCTGTCCTTCAGTGATTTCTTACCCTGTTTACAGATGCCAATGAAAAGAGATGAGCATTATGGCATTCAGTGAAGGCCATCTAATTTGAGCTTTTTGAAAGCATAAGGAAGTAAATTCAACAGCTGTGCAGCTCTTTCAGAGAGTACCCTGTTTAGTAGTTTCTTGTTCATTCAAGTGAGGCTTCTCCACATGCATTTCTCCCTTTCCCAGTTGCTTGCTTGGAGAAGAATGGTGGGTGTCCTGAAACCAGCCTCTTGTAGAACTGTGTGATGAGACATTCTTTAATTTCCAGGTTTTCCGACTCTCCTTCAGGGCTTTACAAGTGATCGTTTTATGTTCTTCTGTTGGGAACTGAGATTATAAAGGAAAGTTGATTCTAGTTTTTAGTTTTGCTTACATAGTTCAGGTAAAGCATTTGGTGAATGAAAAATATATTACATTTGGGAAGGAGCAAGCATAGAGTCTGAGGTTTTTGATGGTTGTATTATTGGAGGTGGGTAATGTGGCTGTAAAGATGTTAAGTTTTATATTTGGTTCAAGCACAAAGTTTTTCTTAATTTTCCTGTTGTGAAATGCTTGTAAAAGATGTGCTCCCAGTCTCATAATATAATTTTAAAGCTTTTTGTGTTTTAAAAGAATAAAATTGCATTCCCAGCAGTAGGAATTTTGCAGGAGAAAATAGACTTGCAAAGAGCATACGTCACACTGCATATCACACTGTGGGAGGTACTACTATGAATGCCTCACTAATGCAAGTGTTAAAATGTCTTAAAATGCATGTTCTCTGTGTAAGAACTTGATAAAGAGTATGCTGAAAACTTGCTTTTGATACTTAATTTTTGGAACAGAGTAATTTCAGGGAGACTGGAGGGGGGAAAAAAATAATTCATGTGCCAGCAATTAAAAACAGAAGAGTGGTGTGTGGGTCTGGGGAGGTGTGAGAGTGAGTGATGGACTGTCAGTCTAACCTAATAATAGACTAATACTTCTTTTTGCATGTCAAATGTATTGAAGAATAATTCTAGAACTGTCACTGGTTACTCAAGCTTTTGTATAAAAATAGTCCTTGTCTTTTGGAAATGGATGAGAAGCTGGGTTAGTAAAGGTGACTAAAAAATCTTGACATAAATACAGACTTTGAAGCACTTGAAGTATTGCAGGGAGTGCCCTCAGACTTTGGTGACTCCTAGCAGAAACCTCCTTACTGCCAAGTCCTGTCTTGGGACCTACTGATCCCAGATGTAAGGCAGCTCTCTTCTTCTCTCCTGTATTGTTGTAGAAGGGAAAAATGCTGCTAGCTAGGGTGGGCAGTTATGTCCAGGCCCTTCACCTCTCCTGTGTTGGTAGAAGGGGAAGGGACTGGCGCTGCAGCAAGATCAGAGAGACTGGGTGGGGAGCAGGAGGTTCCTGAAAGAGCAACACAATGGGTGGTTGCATTGGGCCTCACTGTCAGATGCTGGACTAGTATTGCTTATACAATGAAATAATTTTTGTAGTGTTTGATATCGCATATGTTTAGGAATGTAAAGCTCCTAAATTACGCTAAATGCTCCTAAGTATCGGKGCCGGTTCTGTTTAATATCTTCATCAATGATCTGGACGAGGGGATAGAGTGCTACCTCAGTAAGTTTGCAGGCAACACCAAGTTGGGCGGGAGTGTTGATCTGCCTGAGGGTAGGAAGGTTCTACAGAGAGATCTGGACAGGCTGGATCGATGGGCCGAGGCCAATTGTATGAGGTTCAACAAGGCCAAGTGCCGGGTCCTGCACTTTGGTCACAACAACCCCAGGCAACGCTACAGGCTTGGGGAAGAGTGGCTGGAAAGCTGCCCGGCGGAAAAGGACCTGGGGGTGCTGGTTGACAGYCGGCTGAACATGAGCCGGCAGTGTGCCCAGGTGGCCAAGAAGGCCAACAGCATCCTGGCCAGCAGGAGTAGGGAGGTGATCGTGCCCCTGTACTCGGCACTGGTGAGGCCGCACCTCGAATACTGTGTTCAGTTTTGGGCCCCTCACTGCAGGAGGGACATTGAGGTGCTGGAGCGTGTCCAGAGAAGGGCGACGAGGCTGGTGAAGGGTCTGGAGCACAAGTCTCATGAGGAGCAGCTGAAGGAGCTGGGGTTGTTTAGCCTGGAGAAAAGGAGGCTGAGTTGTAGAGMGCGATAAGGTCTCCCCTACCTGAAAGGAGGTTGTAGTGAGGTGGGTGTYRGTCTCTTCTCCCAAGTAACAAGTGATAGGACGAGAGGAAATGGCCTCAAGTTGCACTAAGGGAGGTTTAGATAGGACATTATGAAAAATGTTTTCACCGAAAGGGTTGTCAAGCATTGGAACAGGCTGCCCAKGGAAGTGGTGGAGTCACTATCCCTGGAGGTATTTAAAAGACATATAGATGTGGCGCTTAGGGACATGGTTTAGTGGTGGACTTGGCAGTGCTAGGCTAATGGTTGGACTTGATGATCTTAAAGATCTTTTCCAACCTAAACAATTCCATGATTCTAAATTATTGGTCTTTATCCCATTCCTACTGAAAGTTTCAGGTAGAAGTAAGCTAGGAAGAAGCTAGTGCATTGGTTTTGTTTGAAGCACTGCACTTTTTTTTCTTTTTTTTTTTTCTTTTCCTTTTCCTTGGCTCTGAGCATTTGCTATGCTTTCCTTAGGTCATGATTTCACTGACAAAATAGATTTTACTGCTAGATAATTAACTTGTGTTTGCTTCCTCATATTTTAAAAAAGGGGGAACGTACATTTACTATGTAATGTAAAAAAAAAACCATACAAAACTTTTTTGTTTTCTTCTAAAAATACATTGCCTTTCTTAGCTGTTTTTTTTCTTTTTAAAGTCAGGTGTCAGACATCTGAGRGAGGTTTAGGCCTTAAATTTTGTCAGCTAAACATGTGAGAATTTGAGTTTGGGAATGCATATTTTATTAATTTGTTTCTGGGGTTTCAACTTGACCTGGGTTGGAGTCTGCACTTAAGGAAGTGGTGTATTCCCAGGAGTGAAAAGTTAGGTASCTGGGATGCAAGTTTAACTGCCGCGGCAACCGAGGTGCTGTAGTGGCTGTGCAGCGGTTTTATCAATGTCAGTAATATTTTAAAGGTAGGCTTGAGTACCTTGGTGTCTGTTCATCTAAATGCTTACCTAGTTGCAACCAGGATTTTGTAATTCTGTGTGCTTTCTGGATGGTGCAAATAGGTTTTTGCTAGCATAATTCCACTTAAAACTTAGTGAGTTTTTAATAGTGATATAATACAGTACATTCTGTTATTCTTTTTCATTTTGCATCTTTAAGGAGTGAAATAGGGAAACAGTTTAGATTAAGTTCCATTATAAAACTGTACTAGAAAGAATATCTACAGATGATTCACTGTCAAAATCTGAGGCTGCATGAAGGCATCTTCTATGTCGAGTTTTGTTTGATACTTTCACTGAAGACCTGGATGATGGAGCATGAAGTACTAAGCTTARAAACAAGGTAAAGCTTCTTAGGAATGTGAAGCTGTTACAGTGCTCAGGGTCAGAGTTCAAACTGATGTTAAAAAACTGGAGAAGTGATAGGAGAACAAAAATAGACTTGGATAGCAATAATCATCAGTATAAGCACAAGATACGGAGGAAGATATACCAGATGCACAAGATACAGAGCAAGATGTACACGATATAGGAAGTATGTCTTTAAATGTGATTGCAAAAAGGAATGGCACAGTCTCTTCTCCATAGATGAGCAGGAAACAAGAGGCAACAGAAGGAAGTACAGTGAGGTTAAACGTTAGGAAAAAGTTCACTTTTCTGGGTGTGAGAATATTAATAGTAAAATTGGCAAGAATGCTACTGAATCTACATTTGCCATTCTTTACAGACGTTTGCCTTGTGGATAAAGGAACAGTTGGCCTTAATTTTGGCAGGGCTTTTGAGTCTTTCTAAAATCTTCATTCTTCTTCACCCTTAAGTTCCATTTTATTTTGTCTGGTATTATTTTTCAAATAAAAAGCTCAGAAGTTGAAAGGAACAACAGTGTCAGTTGCCTTCCCAGTATTGTTATGCAGGCTGCAAGGTATGAAGAAACCTTCTTTAAAATCTGATTTTCATATTTAGCATAAGAATGTTTTAAAATGTGTTGCTTTTTTCTTTAAACAGCTCTAATGATAGCCCCTCAATAAAATTTGTAACATTGCAGTGTAATTCCTTTATACAACTGAAATTCAGCAGAACATTTTGAAACCCTATTCAGAGAACTCCCAAGTTTTTGAAATAGCTAATATAGGAGATACAGTTGTTCTGTTATGGAACAATACTGGCACCCAGTGGTGGTCTTGTACTAGTGCGTTCTTTGAAGTTGCATTTTGCTTTATTGTTAAAATTGTTCTCTCTTCGTTTGTGGTGTTACCAAGTATGAGAAATTTGAAAGCTCTCTGCAAATTTTTTTTTTGCCTTTAAACCTTACCTTTTGTATGGCATGATTGTATAAATCYGCTTTCTTCGCAAAGTGATGGAAGGGACATTCTGATTTCTGCATATACACATTAAAAATAGCTATATAAAATTTACTATAAAACTTCAACATTGTTTCATGTGGCTGGCACTGAATTACAAGAAGTAGTTAGTGCAGTTTCTGTTTTCTGCTAATATCACAGTGTTTCTGTTAAGAGTTGTGAATCTAAAATATGTAAATTTTATAGAGYGTGTTTATTAATATTAATTTCCCTTTTTTACTTCTTTCGTTAAAGAAAGCTTCTCCTTAATAAAATGTTAATTGTAGAGATGATAGGAGAAAATTACAGAGGATTTCTAGAAAAAATGTAATATGGGATAGAAAAAGGAGGGAAGATTGAAGATTTGTATTTGCACATGAGCTGTTAATTACAAATAGAGAAAATATGCTTTTCAAGAATGCTGCTTGTGAAGAATAATTATTATTAGGAAAGCTGTTTACTTGGTGGATTTAATTCTAGAATAAACCTCTTATTTTAAACCTTTTAAAGTGTGTGTGTGTGTACACATGCATGTTTGTCTGCAGATCAAGTATTTGATCCAGCAGCATAGAGCAGACAAGCGAAAATGCATTTTCCTTTGATACCGTCAGTTTCTTCAGTGTTTCAGACATATGTGGTAATAGTGTAGCAGTACAAAAATCTGTCTATTTAGGCCATGTCAGGCATAATCTGTTCTTGATGAAGTAAAGTGGTAGATAGAATGAGATACGTAGAGGTGCAGGTGAGATTGGTACTACAGAGTTATAGCCCTTAGCAGTGGGAAGTACCAAAAAGGAGAATGTGCACACCTATAATGTGCAAAAGTGGGTTATTAAATTGATACCATACTTGATATGAAGGAGCAGTGGGAAAACAGCTCTGCCTGTCACTGATGTAATACGTTTTTTTGTGTATTACAAAGGAAGAATTATTGAAAACTGTTTTTCATAGAAGCTTATTGAGAACATTTTGACAGAAAAATTACAGATTTGGATTTATATATGAATGGTTCACCTAGAAAATGCTGATTCATTACAAATGGCTTTGTTTTAATGTTTCCTTTGAAGGTAAGGTTAGAATCTAGGTATTTTCTCGGAGATGTTCTTCTGACAAAAGCTGTTGCTAAGAGAGTTGTACTGCTATGTGTCTCAGATGAGCAGAGTTAGGAGAGGGGGGGAGGAATAGGTGAGATATCCCTCAGGTTTTAGCAAGCATAATGTGGAAGAATTGCGGTAGAAGCATTTATTTTCCTCTCTCAAGAGAATGTTCCGCAAGTAACCATCTCAACCATTTGCAGCAGCTTTGTGCCCATTTGGTTGTAAACTGATCTTATTTCCTTTTTTTTTAATTTGTATTAATGTTCCAAGGCCACAAAATCCCTACATGACTCATGCAGCATTACTTGCTATAAATCCTTTGAAATCAATTGAATTGTCTGCATTACTTTAATTTATAACTTTTGAGATTGTTTTAAAAAATGTGCAAGAAAGAAGTCTAATGAGTACTTTTTTTTTTTTCCCTTGGCAACCAAAGGTGCTTGCAATGTGTGTTATTCTAGTTACCAATCCTCATAGAGGAAAGTTGTGTGGTTGTGTGTGTGTTGTTTTTTTTGTGGTGGTTTTAAACTTTTTTTATTTTGTTTTTGTTTTTCAATTTCCTTGAAAATATAAACATCTCTTTATGATGCCTAAGATTTTTGTGGATAATACCAAAAATTAAGCTGCCAGTTGGAATGTAGTTGCCTCCTTTTAAGTCTTTCAGGCTCATCTTCCAGGGTAGTATTATCAGCATTGTATGTTAAGGGTATAATTTGTCTCGTTGGTGTCAGTGTAAGATGTCAGTGGCCAGCTACTGGCTAGCCTTTGACTTCTTAGAGAGCTTTGTGGAGCTTGGCTGCTTCTCACTCTATGCTTCTCACCCATTTATTTTACCATTTATTTATTCGCTCCTTTACCGTAAGCAGAAGTGCATAATTCTGAAATGTTTGTTTACGGGAAGGACAAAGGGAAATTTGTTGATTGTGGCAGCAGCATTTCTGTGCCAGGTTATTCCCTGTGCCCCCTTGCCTTTTAAAGAAAAGGTGGGGACAGCTTGGGATGGAGGTACGGAGAGCAAGAATTGACGAGGACACTGCTTGTACAGCACTGCCAGGTACCTCTTGGGGATTGGGAGGTCGTGAGCTGCTTCCAGCAGTGTGGTCTGGTTCATGGGTGGTTTAGAATTGCTTCCTACCCCTTGACAATAGGAAATGCGTTGGATTAATGTAATAGGCTCACATTGTTGTTCACCTTTCATTATCTAAGGTTGTGATAGGTCCGTGATATTTTGCAAAATGGGCAGAACAGGTAATGTAGGTGTTATGAGGCACTCGAATGAATGTAATAGAGACACAGAGCAGCAGGGCTCCTCTTTTTGACTGCAGAGGAGGTTTTTGCTCTCTTTGGTTTTGTTCAGGGTCAGATTTTTTTTCCTTCATCTAATACAGAGAACAAAAAGATGTGAGTGGCCTTATGCTGTAAAGGTCCAACCTTCAGCATATACATGCCCTTATTACGAGCAGATAGAAAAGGGGACTCTGTTTCCTTCAGAGCCTGGAAAAATAATTTCAGCCTTAATAATCCCTATGTTGTGGGGGGAAGGATTATGCCAGCTGAAGAGTTAATTTTGCCTGTTGTAACTCCCTTTTCATACTTGAGAGATATAGATGTATGTTTTTCTGTATACATTTATTTTCAAACAAAAAATTCCTAGAAATAGTGGGGTTTTTTTGTTTGTTTTTTTTGTTTCCCCCCCCCTCCCCCTTTTTTTTCCCTTAAATAATTTGTGGACCTGTAGCAGGAAATATTCAAAACTAAAACTTAGGTAGTTCTTATAGGAGAGTGTAGAGACAATAAGGAGAACATAAAGTGATTTATTTTAAATAAGAACTTTCTGTAAGGTTCTAAAGAAAATCTAAATATGTATTTGGAGTCTCGTTACCGTATAAAGTAGTCTGTATAAGAGTGTTATTAGGGCAAAATGGAAAAGGCTGACTTAATATACAAGAGTTCCAAGCTTCTATTAAAGAAGGAGAAATCTGTGCTTTGGCTAATTCTAGTGTATAGTGTTTCCTGGTTGTGGTTTGTTCCCTGACCAATTCAYGACCATTTCTGATGAAATCTGCACTTTTACGTCCTGTTGCACAGAAGCAATGCCTGACGCGTTCCTGGAAAGTTCTGCTAATTTTGTTTTTTTCTCTGTTGAAGTTCTTCAGCATAGTTTTGCGGACATAGTTGTTGATGTGATGTTCTTTCTTGAAAGTAATTTTGATCCTGAACTTACACATTTAAGTAATTTATGCTTTCATGTAATAAATACCTATAACAACCAAACCAGCCAACCCCAAACTGTAAAATATCCCTCCACTTTAATATTCACAGATTTTGCTTTTTTGAAGACTATTTTAATAACCATGTTAATCAATCTTGTGCTGAAAAGCTTTAGTGTTTGCTGAAATCAAACTAACAGATGTCCCCAGTGGCACATGATTGGTGCCTCTGTTACGTTGGCAGAGATTTCAGTCAGGTGGGCAATGTTTCTGCTAAGTGCTGTTGTTTAAATTAGCACAAGTCAAAAATTAGTAGTCTTTTCCAATGGGTTTCTCTTTACCCTTCAGTCTCAAAAAAMCTGCAAAATAATGAGGCAAATGAAACTGAAAATTTGTATATAAATTTATATATAAAAAGTTATAAACTGAAAATCTTGACTAAAGCAGAGTGGAATTTTGACAGCTGTGATTCAGTGTTCACTTTGAAGTGAGAAAGTAAAACATGACTTAGCAGTGAATTTTGTGATAGCCAATTTAATCTTGTTGTATATAGGGAAAATTTAATTCTAGGTCAGATTCTTGTTTATTCGTTCTCTAAAAACATTTTTTTCTTGCTGGAAAGTGGTAATGCTTACATCTATATACTAGGCTAAGTAACTCCATCAGGGAACTGCAGTCCTGCTAGCTTCAGTAGAATTGAAGAATAACTTCATTTGCGTTAGGAGCAGAAGAGGAGGGGTCTTTCCACGACTTGCCTGGTAGTCTAAAACAGTTTATGAATTTTGTATCCCCCTAACACCTGGTGTTGAACTTACGTTCAATTTTACAYTGATAACAGTAGTTATCTGAATCGYCACAGGTCATAGTACTCAAGCTCAGTCGCTCAGCTGGGGAATCCTGCACTCCCATGCAAGGCACCAAATCTTGCCACCTTACTCTTCGCAAGCATCTGCCTTTTATGTAAAAAATAGAATTGTTTCTTCTYATGTTTTTATATATGCATTTTTTCCTATTTAGTGCATCTGGGGTTTGGGTTGTCTTGGTTTTGTTTCTTTTTTTTTGGTGATGGTGGTCTGGTCCCTCAGGATTTTCTAGATGTCAGTGTCCAACTTGAACGGTTAGATCCCATCCCATGTCTGGGTTAGAGCATGACTGGGATCATTAATTAGTCTGAGGACACTGGCAGGGCTAGAGAGGGTGATGTTAATGTTACCTGGGCTAGAATCAAAAAGGTCTATTAAGTGTACTTTCTTTCAAATGTTTTGCCTTGTTTATACGTTACACTGTGGATCTTATTTTCTTTAAAAATAAGTGTTTCTTGAAGCACTCAGGAATATTTATTTTTAATATTTCTTAATGTATATTAAGCTTTCTTTCTTAAATCATTCTTTTATTCTTTAGGGAATTAGGTTTTCTTGGTAGGTAGTTATTTAAATGTTATTTGGGCAAGTACTGTGTTTCAGACTGAGTATCTAGCAAATATCAATTATTTAATGATTGCTGTGATGTATTTAAATAAAATGAAGAGCTGTGCAGAGAAGGCTGATTGCCAGCTACAGAAAAATGAAAACTGAGGCTTCGAATAGGAAATATTAGGCAAAATGAATAGCAAATGTCACAATTTCTGACCACTCAAGTTAAAATTATCTTTTTTTTTTTTTTTTTTTAAAGTCTCTTTGGAGGTTAGACTAGGTCGGCCCTTTTGAATTGATTAGCTGAATCCATTTAAAACTTACTTAGTTTTCAGATGAACAAATTTATTGAATGCTCACAGAATTTTTGGAGAAAGATACTGATCCTGGCCTACCACCATGAGGGTCACAAATGCTGTTTCCAAAGATGATTGTGGAGAAGATTTTCTATTATTATTTAAACTTTTTCACCCTATTTGTCTATTGATACACTGTAATGTGCTTCCATTTTTATCAGTTTCCTTGTAGCCCAGGCAAGCAAGAATGCATTTTATAGGATGTCAGTGTTATGTGCCCCAGCCCTTGGGGGCTTAACTGTAGAGTCTTGCTCTTTAGAAACAGATGTGATTGTGTTTTGTGTGTGGGATGGGGGACTCTTGTTTTGTTTTGTTTTGTTTTTTTCCTTGCAAGTGCATGAGTGAAAGTATGCCACTTACATCAAGTAAAGCCCAAATAGTTGATTTTGAAACCAGATTCCTATAATTTGAGAGGGCAGGCATGAGGAGCATAGTGTTACCCTGTTTGATGTAGTCGAGATGATGGCTGTTGTTGCTTTGTAAGTAGAGGGGTTTTTTTGGTTTGGTTTGTTGTTTTGTTTTTTGTTTGTTTGTTTTTTTCCTGGGTTTTTTTGTTTGKTTRGTTGGTTTGTTTGTTTTACTTTTTTTCTTTAGCAATTATGGAAGAAGAAATCTCTTACTCAATCTCATCTCAGTGTAAGGAAACTGATTACATGAAGTAATTTTCCAAGTATTTTTAAATCTGTGCTTCACCAGCACAAAAGATACAAAATCAAGACAATAATCATACATACAGAAAAAACATTTGCCTAATGGATAAGTCATGTGATATTCTAATATTTTTTTTTTTTCTTTAACAGGTATCTTTCAGATGAAGGAATTGAAGCTTGCATAAGTTCCTCTGAAAAAGTTRATACAAATGACATTATCCTAGTTGCCCTTAATGTAAGTTATGATTGTGAAAACTTTTTTCTGACAAATCATGCTAAAAATTATATATCTAATGGCTCAAGTGTAGGTTTGTGTGGCTAATTAAGTGTACCGTTGTATGTGTGATTTACATTAAAGGACAGAGTACTTCTCTCTCTCTTCGTGTGTATGAGTTGTGAATTTTATTTGGAAATAACACCTATTCCAAACTCAAACCTGGAGGAGAAAAACGAACATAATTTGCAGTAGGAAAATATTTTTATGTTCATGAAGTGTAAATCTAAAGTCAAAGTACAAGCAGTAATAAAATCAGAAGTGCTGTGTACAAACATGGGTATGAAATTGTAGTACAAAATATTAGTTTGTTGGGATGAATAAAACACCCTTACTTGGTTTGACTTCTGGACRTGATACTCCCTAAAGCATATTGAAACTAATGGTGAATTTTCCTGTGACGTGTACATATTATGTAACTGCAAACAGGTTTTTTTTTTTCATTTACTATAGAAATCTGGATTAGTAATTGTTATTCCTGCCAACAAATAAATACAAAAATATACAAGATAGAGAAACAACTTGGAAACAATAAACTTTAATGCTTTTAAGGACTCAAGAAAAGCATGCATGTGAATTCCTGTTTTTCAGGATTCTAGTATGTACGTTGTTGGTAAACATTAGTAGTCTACTCCGTTTCAGTAACAGTGGAAAGAGGGCAGCTACATAATCCATGTAATTGTTATTACTTTTAATTTATTCTTATCAAAATCATGAGGGAGAGTTTTGAGAATTTTACATTTTCTTTGTTTAAAACTTCTGTCATCCATACTCAGAAGTTTTAAAGCTTGTATGCACTGTGTATGGATTTATGTAAACTTTGTCCTTTGTAATAACTATATGGGGAAAAACAATGTAGTAGAGCGCTTAATAGAAAAGTATTCTCTCTTAATGAAATTGTGAATGAGAATTGTTAGGGATTATTTTGTCCATCTTCGAGATTCAACCACTGTTGGTTTAAGATGATACTCTGAAGACAGTATCCTCTCTGCTCCTTTGATTTATACTTTGAAGCATGTGTTCAATCACTTATATGTATGCTTGCACCAATTCATGTAATGAGTTTGAAAAGAAGTAAAGCAAAATTTTATAATGCAAAAATGCAAAGAATGTAATACAAAACATCTGGTTTCTGGACTGTAGTAGCATGCCTGTATATATCTGAGAATGCATTACTGCTTTATAAAAAAACAGATAAAGTACTTACCAGTTGCCATGTATTACCCTGCATGTAATTATATGCTGGAACAAGTATGAACATGATCATTTGTGCATGTATATGTTGTATTTCCGGTTTGTTTGATAGATAATAAAAATAAAATAACCCAGAAATGTTACACAAGTCCTCCAAAGCCAGTTTTAAACCCTTATCAGTATTTTTGTCATTAAGTCAGTTCTTTTGGTGCCCAGAAGATTAAGTTGCCTGTTGGGTAAGTAGGGAATAGCAGTGTGGATTCAACGACAGGATAACAGTGAATTTAGATTCCACTTCTCACAAATTCACAAATTCTTTCCTTGACTGCTAGAGACAAGTTTCAGGCAGAAGAAACCAAGAAGTCAACTGACCCTTTTTTTGGTGTGAATTGTTTAAATAAGTATGAAATAGACATAAGCATACCTTCAGTCCTTAAAATGTTTCTATTTTGTGTAAGATCTTGCGAAGAGTTTGTAAAAAGTTGTGTCCCCTTCCTGCTGCTGTGACTGCAGAACACCTTGTTGGAGACTTGTCAGTTATATGGATATGGAACATGCAGGAACAGTTTATAGGAGCCTGTGTGCTATTCAGAAATAAATAACTGACACATGACAGGTCAGTTCGCTCAGATGGGCTCAGAGTGAAAACCAAATGTCCTTTCTTATCACTRTCTATGGCTATCTTGTGCAACAGAAAGTGGGTTGAGCATTTATCCACTCCTATACATACTCAGAGTAAATACAGTAAAAGAGCATCCCTACAGTTAGTTTTCTATTTATAGGGTACCAATGTTCTCGCTGAAAAACAGAATAAACCACTTGTTTACAGTGTTTTAGATACTAAAATATAGTGCTACTCAGTTCTAAATTAGGATGCCAGAACAATAGTCCATTGGCATATATTAATGGCAAGTTAGTGTACAAGTTCTATTAGTAATTACATTTAGCCCTTCTTCTTTTGGAAGTGTTTATGATCATAATAAATAAGGAGGGTTTTCAGCTTCAGTGCAGTAATCTGCACCAGCATGTTCTGTTTAAAACAACAGGCTTATTTCAAGCAACACAGTTTAGAAAACATAGGTGTTTAGGCTGCACTGCTGTGTTTTTTTTCTTCTCTTTATATATGTAAATACACTAAGAACCTAATGTGTAAAGTTTAATCATTTTTTATTCAATTTCCTATTTTTGTGTGCTGTACCTTTTAGTCATCTAGTGCATCCTTTTGTCACACATCACCCTGATTGATATGCTTGTCCAAACAGTGTTAGGACAAAGTTAGGAAAGTGCTTTTGTGGAGACTTGTTCCTTTGTTTGTACAAATACTTTGGTTCAGTGTTGTCAGTGGCCATGTTGCACAGTTGCTGAATAATGTCATGCAGCTGTCTACCTCACTGCCAAAAGAAGTAATCAGACCTTTAAGGTAAAAAGCATTTAATGGAAATACGATGTAAGCTTTTACTCCAGGTATAATTGCAAAAATCATYCCAACCTTTTATGAAGGATTTGTGCATGTAAAAACACACAATCTAAAACCGCTTTTTTCTAAGTGCTGGCTGGAGAGCAAAGAATTTTACCTCTGTTAAACCTCAGATTTATGTCTAATAATTAAACATCACTTAGTCATTTCGTTTCATCTATTAAAAACATTATTATAATCTTTGAAACTATGCTTAAGACAAGAATATCATTTAGAAAGCAAAAGGGTTTCTTTTGTAAACTCTTTTAGTTGTTGAATTTTTTTCATCATATGCAGTTAGAGGGATTTTTTTTTTATAGTCTATAAGTAGTTGGCATTATGGAAGAAATACCTTTCTTTTCCCTATTTTATAATTATTTTTTTTTTAAACAGGGTATTTTAGGTTAATATTCTCTTGTCTTCTGTATTAATTTCAGACAGATTTAAGAACGATTGGCAAGAAATTCCTCCCCAGTGACATCAATGGTGGAAAGGTGGAAAAGGTAGACAATATTTTTACTTCACTTTTTCTGTGTTCTGTGATTTCTGTGTGATGACAGCCTTCTATGGTGCATTAGTCTGGTTTTGTCATTATTTCACATACAGAAGAACCCAATATTTGAGTATATTATAGGATAAATATATGGACATATTAGCTTGCCCACTAGCCTTCATAAAGAGAGGACTCTCTCTTTTTTTACTTGTCAAGTTTGAAATGCTTAAATAAATGTGAACAATCCTAGCAACTTAATTTATCACTCAAAAGTCATTTAACCTGTTTGATCTTGACATYGTCGGAAGTTCATTTTTTCCCCTCCTTTATTCTTCCGAGGGCAGCAAAGCAGGCTAGGAATAAAGCAGAGCAGCTGTATGATTATGGTACGTAGTGATACATGTTGATGCTGTATTACTTGACTTACTGATATACATGATTATAGCTATACCCTTCATGTAATTTTCCTTTGACTGTGTATCCCATAGGTTATGTGGATAAACCATGTTAGATGGTGTAACACTTTATATGCTATAGAATAGCAGTATACTCGAAACTTGGGTGTGCTGGATTTTTAACATATGTTGTATATTTAGATAAAAATTATATTTGGCCCCTTCAGTACATCCTTCCTCTTTTCTTCCTTACATGCAGTTAAGAGAGTGGGTAAATGAAGGAGTTTTGTCTTAAACCTAGTAGTAGTTCTCAATTGAAATAGTTATCCCTAACTTCCAAATATTGACAGTCTGTATCACTGATGTGAAAGTTCTGGGGAAACATTTCATTACTGTTGAAATTCAAATAGTGATAAATCAAGGCGGGTTTGTTTTAAGAAAGCAAGATTGATGAGAGAGGCTGTTAAGAGCTGTTTGGATTTGTTTTTTCTGCTGATGCTGTTCTCTAAATGGAGTGATGTCTGCTGTAAACCCTGGCTTCTACAAGAATAACAGCAGGAACGTTATTGCCAGATAGGAAGAGCCCACTTGAGAGAGAGTGTATTGCAGGATCATAGTTTTTAGCCATGCAGCAGTCTGTGCATGCAACATATTACTTAATAAAACTTTTCCCAGAAAGTTAGTTTAATAACTTCATTTCTTATTTTGTGGAGCTATGTTTTTTGCAGGTTTCCTACTTAGGGGGAAAAAAAAAATCTGATTGTTTACCTGGATAACATACTGTTCAAGATACTTCAGTGCTTAAATAATTTTTTGCCACCTAAAATAATTTGGTTTAACTGTTTCTTATATCTATGATTTTAATATTTTTCTTCCTCTTCAGTATCCTGTTTTTGAAATACGGAAAACAAGAAAAATAATTGCTTTTTATGRCATCTGTTTTTTTACATCTTAATCGGTGTATTACTGTATTTTTCATTTCAGATCATGTAATATTCACAAGGTCCAAATGAATTTGGTTAAATGTAATTCTCCAGAGTATTATGATTGTATGTTTGGTAATGCTTGCCTTAATTAGTTTTGCTGTTGAAACATGATTTCAGTTCAAAGTGACTTTAATTGTGCTGTTTTTTCAGAGTTTTGTTGCATTATGGTAGGATTTCTTTAGAGGTAGTTGTTCAGTTTTCATTCATCACTTGAGAATATACCTAATAACTTGTCCATTTCCTTTAGGGAGAGTGTTTTCTAAATTTCTGTTATCATTACATAGTTCAAGTGGTCAATTAAAGGTAAAAGTGTCATTAATTTCCTCGAAGCTTTGATGGACATTATATATGAGAATCTACTTACATGCTTTAAAATGTTTGCTTCTAGTTTAGCTAGTCAAGTCACCACTTGGGTTTTTCATGTTTCTCAGCTCAAACTAGAGGAGGTGCAATTGTGCCATTTGTTTCCACAAAATGCAAAACCTCTGCACAAAAACAAGGGATGTGTGCTTGAAAACTGTGGTGGTTAGTGCTTTGAAATACCTGTGAGATAACAGCTACCCTTTCATGGGAAAAATCTTCTGCACCTGTACACACACACACAAGTACATCTATATTTTGTAAAACTGAACATCTCAGAGAATGAAAAGGTGAGAAAAATCTAGTTCTAGTTTAATTTTCAAGGATCCTTATTAAACTTGCTGCTCTCCCCTCAGTGTATGTTCTGCTTTGTGTTACTGTGTGACCTTTTGAGGATTCTCATTTTGTTACTGGCAGTATGTGTGTAGGATCGTAAATAAAAAAAAAAAGGAACTGTTAACTGAATGGAGCCTGATAAATTTCCGCGTGGGATTGTCTTACAGTTGATGGAGGTGGAGGACTGGATGATAGGATTGAATGCTGCAGGAATCCAGTCCAATCCAAACTTTCTTTCTGAAAGTTTGTTTGATTCAAGGTATTTCTGTTTCCCAGATTGTCAGATAGTTGAGAGACATCAGTGCTTACAGACTCCATCCATTTTTAATGGTTAAAGAGTGAAAATACAGAGGAAAAGGGTATTTTTGCTCTTAGGTAATGACACCTGACAACAGCAGCAGGAATTTCAAGAAGCTGTAGGAAACAGGCAGGACAGAAGAAAACTGTGGCCCCTAATCATCTTTGTTAAAGACAAAAGTTTGTTTAACAAATGGTTAAACATAAAGCAAATCTGACTACTTAATAAGTGCTGCAATTTAGCTTGCATTCTATACAAATATTTTATGTTACAGAACTTATGTTTATAAAGGAGAGTTTTTGCTTTATGCAAGTAAAAGATACAGTTGGGACAGGAGTGACTTCTTAATGTAATTTGTCAGTAGAAAGTAGTCATTTGTGGTTCAGAAATGCTTCAGGAAACAATAGGAATTATATGCTACTATTGTTCCTCTCATCCAAGACTACGACCAGTATTATTTATCTGTATCTCGAGAATGTATGATGTATTTCCATCTTGCATAGAAAATAACTTTATTTTGTAGTATTAGTGTAATAGGCAAATAGTTGCATAAAAGATAGCTTAGAGTCCTAGTGTGAAACAACATGGGTATTTGACAATTATGGGTGGTTATCAACTTCAGTCATTAATACACAGAAATGTTTTATTCACTCATTTATATCTGTGTTTTGTATGGATTTTAAAAAAATCAATATTACCGGCATTAACCACAAGATGGCCACATTTGCATAGGATTTGAAAAAGCTAAACCCTCCCATTTCCATCTAGATGACTGTATACCTTAAATATACATAAAGTATTTTTAATGGAATAAAAATGCAAAGAAGACTATAAAGTTGTAACGTATAATTTAGTAATGATGTAACATTTAAGGCATAACTGGTTTTCTTTTGAGTATTTATGTTCCATTACAATGGAAACATTCATTCCAGAAGAAGCATTCAGAAAGGATTTAATTTCTGAGCTCAGAGAGATGCTTTCTGAGTACTGACAGATTGATGGTTAGCAGTTAAAACATAAGTGATTCTAATTCCTGTTTAAGGTTACTCATACGCCTCCCAATGTCTGTCTCATTACTTTAATACAACGAACTGTGCTTTGTTGCCTTTTAGTGTCTTTGATTGTGGATTTTGGTTTCCTACAGGCTTTTTTTTTTTTAAAAGGGATGACCAGATTTGCTGTTCCAGTTACAACTGATCTGCATTTAAAAAAAACTCCTCCAATCCTGAGGTGCTCGTCTTTACCTTCCAGTGAGAGTGATTGATACATCAGATCTCCTGATGTAACTGTGTTTGAAACTGCATGTGTCAAAAATTATCCTACATATTTTTAGTTCTTTGCTTTTTACCAATTGAGATGATTTTGACAAGACTATGCGTGCGTTAATGCTGACAGATTGAACTGAGTCGTAGTCTTTTTAGAAATAGCTGTTTGGCAGCATTAGGTAAGCTGTGGGCCTTGAGCTTTTCGCCTTGATCAGTGTTTTGATTGCGTTCTTAGCTCCTAATGCCTATTTCAGGAGCTCTTAAAAAGGCATGTTTACTTCCATATATTTGAGAAAAAGTATATCGTGTTAGATATAATAAGCTAAATGTTTGTGAAAGGCTGACTAGTTTTTGTTTTCAGACCAGTGTGTCAAAGCAATGCCTCCAGGAAGACAGTGCAGTAACAGTCTTGAAAAGAGTAGAATATAGTCTAGTGGCTATATTGCAAAACTTGTTGAAAATCATTAGCCAGCTATTGGGCATTGTTTGAAATTTTATCTCTGTAACTTAGGGATTCGAAGAGATTGATTTATTAGAACATTATTTTCTACCTTGATCCCATTGACAAGTGTGCTTCTAGATACTTTGTCACCCTAGCTTGATCTGGAGTCTCCTCTCATTCTAAGGATGGCAGTYGTGGTTTAATCCCTGTTTGTGAGCAGTAAAGTCTTAACTGGCAGACATTGGGGCAGGTGTAAGCATCATTTGAAGAGCACTGATACAAAATAGTTTTACTGACTTGCAGGATTTTCTGGAAAGGCTATTGATTTGTTGTAGATAGAGATAGTATTCCCAACTGTTGATCAGCTAGTCCCCTCCAGTCAGTGTGTGTAGTTAATATTTCAGATTTTTTTTTCTCTGAACATGACGTGATGTAAGTACTTAGATTCGTTTCTTCATATTGAAGAAGCCTATAAGCTAACTATGCATGAGTGAATGATGTTTTAATTAATTTAAACTATGTCCAGAAAGACCTGAGTATAATCTGTCATATGATAGTGTGGCTATTTATTTACTTCGGGTTGTTTGTTTTTTTATTTGTTTCTTTCTTCCCAAGAGTCATGTGTGTTCTTGAATTAGCACTGATAGGTTTTGTGGATAAAGAGGAAGGAGTGGGATGTGGTATGTCTCAATGACTTTTTATTAAACTTCCATTTCCAGTCATTCCTCTTATGCCTTTTTCTGCTGTTTCACATTTCAGATTCTGACATACCCAGTAGTTTTCCCATACATTAATGTAAAACCTACAGTATGAGTATTATAATGGCATTATATAATATAAGATATAATTATATTTTTCACTTTGAAAAAGCAGGCAGAGCATTAATTATGGGATTAATGATGGATAAAGCTAGTCTTCATTCCTCAACTCATTTGGCTTATGTTCTGTACTCTTAATTTATTTGCATCCTGTAGACTCTAATCACTGAAAGCTGTTTATGCTGCTACTATGGCACATAAAATGCAATTTCTTTATTTTTCTACTTGTTGCTCTTTATTTTTTTTTTTAATTCAGATAATCTGAACTGCTTTTCATAGCATTCCAGCTTTAACATGTGCGCAGTTGCTTGTCCAGTTTGTAAATACTTCTGGAGAGAGCAAGCTAGAACTGTACTATTTGGAACTGAAGAATGAAGGCATTACCTAAATAATAATATGGGATTGTGATGTTCAGACAGAGCCTTCTGTGTTTCACTTTGTGCCCATTGTCATTCTCCAGGCTGAACAGTCCCAGTTCCCTCAGCCTTTCCTCAAAGGAGAGATGTTCCAGTCCCTTAATCACTTCTGTGGCCCTTCGTGTCCAACCTTGGTGTCCATCCTGTAATAAGTTTGGTCTTTTCCACAAGATCCATGAAAAGGTTAGATTTGATGGGCCGTTSAGTAACACTACAGTGGCCCATCAGTCAGTGTTTTAAGAGTTCAGGACTTCACTACTGTCTCCATTATGGGCTGCTTGTTAGGGTTTCTGTATCTGTGTACTTAATTTATTACTTTTCCACCCTCTCATCTGTTTCTTATGCTGAATAGCCATTAACCTTTAGAAAACATTCTAAAATGTACAAACCTTTYCAAAGCCATTAATATTTACAAAATACATATCCTTCCATTCCAGATATTATTGCAGTTTTGTCAAATTGCAATCCTCTTTTTTTAAAGGGTAGAGGTTGTAGATGTATTAAAAGAAARAACTTGCTTTAATCACAAGCCAAACATATTGTCCATTTTTAGAAACAATTAAATTGATCTAGCTGATGTCTTGAAATGTTTTCTCTTTCTTCCTCCTCCTGGGGTGGRGGGGAAGCCTAGGTGATGTAGAAATTGTCTGATATATTTGGCGTTACTGTACGAAGTGTTCAGAGTGTTAGTAAGGGAACAGAAAGCTTTTTGGGTTTTTTTGTTGTGGTTTTTTTTTTTTTTTTTTKGTGGTGGGTTTTTTTGGTTTTTTTTGTAACATAAACTGTGTCATGTATAGGAGGATATGCCACATTTTTAGGTAACCAACAGATAGTGGTGTCCCTTGAGGTTGTTCCATTCTGGTTGTACCTCTGTTTGACRAAGCTGTGTTTCTAGTTAGTGTTTACAAAGTGGTTGTACTTGAAATGTACTCTTGATAGAACCAGATAGTCCTCAAAGCTGTTTTTTTCTTTCTTCTTTAGAACACTTTGTCAATGAGACCCTGCGGTACAGTATGTGAGATCTTGTCTGGACTCAATAGTATGTTTGAAGTGACAATATTTGTGGGTTGGTTTGTTTGTTTGCCCCGCCAAGTCTTTTCATTCACTTCTTTTCCATAATTGGTGTCGCAGAGATGTATGAAGCATCACAACTCTTTCTCTGAAAAAGCAGTTTTTATCATGCTTTAGAATGTACAGTACATGAATGATAGAAATTGAATATGACTGCCTGATCAAATTATACTTTCCTTTGCCTGGGGGCATCTGTTAGTGTGTCTAGATATTACAGTGTGTTTGCTTCATGGTGTTAACAGTTTTGTCTTTTCTGTTTTGCATATATAGCTGGAAGGSCCATGTGTTCTGCAAATACAGAAAATACGCAATGTTGCTGCACCAAAGGATAACGAAGAATCTCAGGCTGCTCCCAGAATGTTACGTTTACAGATGACCGATGGACACACAAGCTGCACAGCTATAGAATACAGTAGCATGTCAAAAATAAGGTGAACAACTTTCTTTTCAAAGTTTTACTTTGATAGTTAAATATCCTTAAAATAATGGAAGTGTCCTTAGTAATACATGGAAAAATTGCTTGACAAAACAGTTTTCCTTCTCAAATTTTGTATATAAAGGAGAAACTTAAATTCAGCATGCAAAGGTGTATATGAATGTAATTTGCAATAACATTTATGCTGAAGTACATAATAGGAGAAAATGAATTTTTGCAGTTGTCTGCTGAGTCGAAATTGACACGGCACACAGCATTTTGGGTGCAAACTTGAGCTAAATTCCCAATTTTTAGTTGTAGCAGATCTTTTGTCTGACTTTAGTAGCAGGAATGTCACAGGCCTGACATACCTAACAGTGCAACTAGCGCAGCTTTACCATGGGCAAGGCTTTAACTTGGATTGAATTAGTAAATATTTCTTCAGCTAAAAATGAAGGGTAAGAGAGCTAATTGCTGTTGAACGTGGGGATTTTTTATGTGTTTGGTTATGAAGATGCTGAAAATTATCTCTAGTGTTTAGTCTCTGGAGTCCTGCTTTGCTCTTCACTCTAGTTCAGATTACTTTGATTTAAAAAAAATCTTCCTCTCTTTCTGCTAGCTGCAACATTTAGATATTGATATATAATTTATTTCTAAATGACATCTTTTACTGTTAAACTGCTCCTTCTGAGCAGGAGCCAGCTTGCAGTTTAGAGTGATGCTGTCTTAAAAGGTAGAACACTTAATGATATTTTAATTTTAACTTGAGCCAGCAGAACTTGGAATATCATATTCCAACGTGAATATAAAGAGAGCAGAAAAGGAAGGCAAACAGGCTCCTGTGTAAGTAGATCCTAGATCTCAAAATACTTCTAGAACAACACCCAGTAGAAGACAATTTGAAAGCTTTTAGATAAAATCTCAAAAATGTCAGAGAACTCATCACTCTGTGGTAATGATGTGAGCTCTTCTTTTCAAGTAACATTGTATGAAAATTTAATTTGTATTGTATGCGGTTGTTTCAGGTTTGAAGTTGGACTATTAACCTGGAATAATATGCTGTTTCAGTACATATCATGTTTCTATAAATAAATAAGTAATCACAGTTTTCTTTTAAATTGTAAGTTCTTCATGACTAGGGTTTCTGTTTACCCCTTCTCCCCCCTTTGCATCATTTTCATTTCTTGCTGTATTTATTTCTTGTCTATTTTTTTGATCTCATTTTCTTTGCTTTTATCAGAACAATACCAAAAATCCTTTAGTATTGCTGAGGTTAATGCCACTAGTGCTGAAATTGGCTGACTCCACTGTGAATGTTCCTCACTGTGTGGTATGGTCCTGTGATTGCAACAATAGCTTTAGCATATTTTAAAGAGCTTATTGTCGCTCAGTTGAAAGGTTATAACTGGCTGTGTCCTGTTTCTCACAAGGAAAATCATAGTTTCCAGATTGTGCTTCTTGTCATATCTTTCAGTTATGGGYTGGAGATGCGTGATTCTTTTATGCATCTGCTGTTGTTTTTCATAGGGTAGATTCACATGAAAAGAAGGTAAGGTACCTCCTTGTGGGAGTTGACCACAGAGAGCATCCATATGTTTTTAAATGATAGAATAATGAGAGAAGAACAACTACAAGGTGGATTTTTTTTATATGTATTCTGGTACAGTCCTGGCTRTTAGTAATGTATAGAAAGCTTGTTTTCTAACAGCTCTTTTCTTTTTTCCTAAGTTAAATGTCTAAAACAAATGAGATGATTAACCATCTGGAGATCCTCTWTTTGTTAACTATAAATGCATCCTAGGATGAGGAACTTAGACAACTGACTTAGAGACATCTTCTGTTAGTCTAAACAAATCATATCCTTTGTTTGGTAGTGGTAAATTGGATTTTAACCAAACAGACAGTTTGCAAACATTCATCTCTGTTAGAATCTAATTTGCAATATGGCATTTTTGTGTAATGAATTGGAAGTGTTCCAATAAAGTTATTGAAAAGTACTGTGCATACTGAAGGAATTATTGCAAGGGTGTTTGATGTTAATTTTTTATTATGAAATATGACAATGATAGAAGTATAATAAGAGTAGAATTTTATATATTTTTGGTGTCAGAATATTAATAAACATATTTGAAATAGTTGGCTTTGTTTCTACTTCTAGCCTGAACACTCCACCTGGAACAAAAATTAAGCTTTCAGGAGTTGTTGAAGTGAGAAATGGATTCTTGCTGTTGGATGACAGTAACACAGCAGTTCTCGGAGGTGAAGTGGAGCATCTTATAGAAAAGTGGGAATTACAAAGGGTGAGGTAACACCACTGGAAACGCTTGTCTTACAGGATGCATATTACATTTAATGACATCAGGCTTAACGTGTTGACTGTGAACTTTCATATGATAAGCTTTAAAACTTTACTGTCCCAATATTTTTAGGGATGCAGCCAAATACATGTAAATAGGTCTTATGTATAATGTTGCAAATGAAGAAATTATAAGTGATCTTTGCATGGGAACTGATTCCTTTTGTAGTCTGCAAGGATTGAAAACGTTAATCAAACGTACTAAATTTATTTTAGTGCAGTCATGGGTGGTTGCTTTCCTAAACAGTGTGTTTGGTATCAAAATATTATAGAATGATGCCTTTTACAATTACCATCTGCAGACTATATTTTTTGGGGGAGGGGAGAAGAGTAAGTGTATGGAAAGCATTGAAGTTGGTAACCTTAAGTATGAATTCTGTGTTGCAGATTTCATCAGCGGTTTAGGTAAATTTGTGATTAGAAAGACAAATTGGAGGTTTTAAAATATTTCAACTAGCCATAAATGCTTGTAAACCACTTTACTCCGTTTTATCCTGGTTCCTGTCCCAGTAGAACAAAAGTTGGTGCAAAAAGACTTTTACATACATTTCCTCACAAATGAGTGGAAGTTCCTAGGGCAGGAAGTTGTGACCGTGCTACAAATAGTCCCAAATACTTACCGGATCAGCTGTCACTACTACTGCATGCACATCTCTATTTTTACATCCATGCCTCTGAAACAGAGTAGCTGCTTATGAACATGATGGTAATTTCTGTGTAAAGTACTTCTTTTATTGTTGCTGATGCTAAGTTTGGCACAGCCATTTTTGTTACAGCTAGCCTTCTTCGGTGTTGGTTTGCATTTTATAGATTTGAGCAAACTGGGCCAAAGTTTATTTGAACGTTTGAGTTACACAGTGTCCACTCTAGTAGATTCTGTTTTGCATCCTTTTTGTGTTTTTATAGTTGAAAATAGTTTCTTAAATACATTCCTGGTTTTAAATGAAGCTGCCTGTTTGATTAAAAAGAAAGTTCTGGAGCCAACAGCAGAAACATCCTATTTTATTGTTTTTATTATATTTAGTATTTTATTATATTTAGTATAAAGTCTTGTGAGTTCTCTCTCCAGTTAAAAAACACTAAGTTTTAAGATTAATGGGGACGGAAGAGACACACATAGAAGTAACACATTCTTAAGAATGTCATCTAATTGGTAAGAGAAGGGCCAATAGAGAATCGATTAGCTTTATTGGTGGTATTTTGGACAGTCTGTTTTCATGTTTATTCTATCTGGGCTTCAACAAATAAATGTTGCTGTATAAAAATTAGTTTTTGAGGTCAATGTCAAGAAATAACTCAGAACACGTTCTGTTTACAAGAAAGCAAACAATTTAATAATCATTGGTGTGCTGCTGACTACAACAACTTTCAGCACTTGTTGTTAGCCAGTTCTGTTGGCTTTATGTGATATGTTTAGAAGAGAGGTAACTAAGTTTTCACTGATTTACTCTGGTAAGATAAAGTATAGAAAGTTAACTATTGCCTATTGCTATCCCCTCAATTCTCCGGTTCCATCTTACTATTTGCAAGAGTATCGTTTTCTTTTTCTCATTGACCAGCTCACAASACGTGATCACATTCCCAGCATGAATGTGGCCATGTCAGAAAAGCTGTGGGTGACAAGAAATTAGTTTGGACAGGTGAACCATGACCACTGGAAATCATAGATCCAGTTCTGTATCCAGACTGACAGCTAGACAGATAGGGCTCAAACAAGTCTATAGAAGCCAGATACTACTTTGATAGCAGTTTCCTCAAGAACTTGAGGTTTCTGTCCTGTTCAGAAAGCTTTACAGAAGAGAACGGTTGACAAATAAGCAAGATTGTCAACTCTGAAAGATATTTGAGCGAGGACATTGCCGCTCCTTGTCTAATCTTGCCACTGAAGCTTAAATGAAATGCTGAACTGTGTTTGCATAAAAAGACAGAAAACATGTATTTGTGTGACTATTTCAGATTACTTGTTTTGAAGCCAGGTGTTTTTTTCTCTCCGCTACARTATGCAGTGTTAATTGGACTTGTTAATTGTGTAGATGATGAAGAAAGTTTCTTTTATACTTATTAAAAAAGTTAGTGCTATTAAGTCAAATAATATTACAAAATTTTAGAATTTGTTTGTCGAGTCTCAAATTATTGTCCTTGCACCTATCTGTCAGCTTCTAGTTGCRTAGTTGCATTACCGTTTTGTTCCATTCAGAACGATGTTTGAAATTGCTTTCGGGAGGAATCAAGTTTTAGTAATGAAAGACTTGCACTACAAATATAGTGTATGTGGAATGAATGCAGTATTATCATACTGCATGTGGAATAAATGTGGTATTCCTTGTAGCATTCAGTTTTATCATAAGGTAATTCTTGCCTAGAAATTTCAAATTTTTTTTTAAGTGTCACTGTTTAAGTGACAGTAAATAAATAATTAGGGAGTAAATGAGAATGTCACCGTGTGATCTTTTTTCTAGACTATTTGGAAATATTAAGTAATGTGTCATGGACTTCTTTAGGTGAAAATACAGTTCCAAATAATTATTGCTTCATAGTGTTCCTAGTGTTCTGGTGGTGACTGGTGTTTCAGTCAGTGAGGATCAGTATCTGTGAGATATTGCTGGTACCAGTCTTATGAGGGAAGAGTACTTTGTATAGCTATTCATCAAAATGTCAGACAATATGTAAGTGAAGGCTGAAGCAAATTTTGCTGAGATGAYTGGTGAGACTGTTTGGTAGGCCCTTATATTTTTAAAACATAGAATCTGTCAAATTACCAATTATCTGAAAGTAAAGTTCTCTTTACTAGATTCTTCTATTTTCGTGAAGGTGAGACTAAATACTGAGGTTACGTGATGGGAAAAGGGAATAGTTTTATGTATACTTCAAAATTCATATTAGAAAGAAGTGTGAGGGTATAATAGTATATATTATCTATGAGTTCAGTCTCATATTGGAAACGTTTGTTTCTTAAGAGATTCCCTAGGAAATACATTTTTAATGTCACGATCCAAAAACACCTGAAAGGGTAAAAGAAGCATACTAAATGTATTTATAAAAAAGTTTATTGTAAATGATAGTTACTGCTGTGCTACAAGCAAATTTAATTGTAAGGTAAAAAATATTGGTCTTATTASCAGTTTGCTTTTTATTTGATGCGAAGTGAAATTTAATTTCCAAAGGAGTTATCGCTTCTCAGCAGACAGCACTACCTAAGAAAGCATCAAGGCTGTTATTTACCATTAGGCAGAGTTCTTTCATTCTGGATAACAATTTTATCCAATAAATTCTTAGGATTCAAAATCCGTGTAGCTAAATGTTAGTAAATATGCAGTCAATTTTTAAGTGCTTTTTTGCTATTTGCCAAATTACATGTTTGAGCATTAGTTTGGAACAGTCTTYTTCTTGTATGTGTTTCCTTGATTCTAATTCATGAAAGAAAAAAAAATGTGACCTTAAACTTAAGCATGTTCTTCCTGATTATAAGAGACAAGGARCTAACTATGATCAAATGCTCGAGTTCTTAGGCTATTACATAAATATTTTTATTATAATTTGATTCACTGCTGGAGTTCATTCCAGAATTGCCTACATTTCTCTAGATCCAAACAGAAAAAAAAAAAGTGTAAGGTTTGGACCTAGAGTGCCTACCCTGGGGAAGCGAAGTGGCTTGGCCATGAAATGACTGTTGTACTATGCTGCTTCAGTTAATAGATACGTGAAAATATGACCATGCTACAGTGATCAGCCCTTGGTTAGCTCATAATTCTAAGACAGCACTTTAAGTGAACTGATTGAAACCAAAGCAGAAAGATTTTATGATTTCTGCACTTCTAAGTGCTTTGTTTTGAATAATTTATTGAATACTTTATCAGTGTGTTTTGCTCCAAGGCATGAGGAAAAGGATTTTTAATTTTTTTTTTCACCCTTGAAAGGAATTAATAACCATAAATGATTTAGAAAATGGTCTTTGGTTCCTGAATAAAAGTAGCTAACTTGAAAAGAGTGGACCAAAAGTTTTGATTTGGGTGTTAGTTAGCCAAATTAATCTTTTACTGATAGTATAATGGCTTAAAGCATATTCACATTTATACTACAGTTCTCACATGATGGAATTAAATCAGTTTTACATCAGGGTAATAAATATATAGGTAAATGTCATATATAGCCTTAAGTAATTAAAACTTTCTCTGCCAATGGCGAGTAGTAAATGATGTATATAATCATGCATGTGACTGTCCCAGTGGGCAAAAAAGGGACAATAGGAAATGAAGATGATAAAACAGATGCATTATAGGATAATACAGTTTTGAAGCATTTTAACAGCATCAAGGACCTGTTCTTCCTTTTTCCACTTCTGAAACCAAGTATTTCTGTGTAATACGAAATAATTAACACATAACYAATTGTCAATTAGAGTGAATTTCGTTCTCTTGCAGGTTGCTGCTGTTGTCACAATTTGTAAATAAAGAGAAAAAGTGTGTCAACTATGAACAGATATTTTAATGTAATGTTTTATAAATCCATCTTTTTATTGTTGTTGGCAACTAGTAATTTGTATTATTTGCTTTGTTTTCAGGCCTAGGTCACTGATTGCCTGATTGTGGCTGAGASTTTAGAGCACTTATATCTATAGAATATAGATATTACATATCAGTAATTATTATGCTTATTGTTATGGTCTTTGTGATCCAAAGATCTGCTGATCAATTTAGCGTATGTACCGTACTTTTCATAAGGCCATAGGGGAAATTTCCTAGTGGCACAGTATTTTATTTCCAACAGTGGCAAAAAGAGATGGTTCTTAGGGAGAGCACACAGCTTGAGCTCTTATACAGCCTTGGCATCCAGAATTGTTGTATTATGTTTTATCAGGGGATAGAATCCTGACTAATCCTTTCAGTATTTGCTTATGCATGTGTTCATGAATTTCACAGAATGGTTGAGGTTGGAGGAGACCTCTGGAGGTCATCTGGTCCAACCCCCCTGCTCAAGAAGGGCCACCTAGACCTGGTTGCCCAGGACAATGTCAGGCAGCTTTTGAATATCTCCAAGGATGGAGACTCCACAACTTCCCAGGGCAACTTGTGCCAGTGCTCGGTCACCCTCGTGGTAAAAAAGTGTTTTCTGATGTTCAGAGGGAACCTCCTGTGTTTCAGTTTGTGCCCATTGTCTCTTGTCCTGTCACTGGGCACCACTGAAAAGAGCCTGGMTCCATCTTATTTACAGTCTTCCTTCAGGTATTTGTGTAGATTGATAAGAACCCCCTGAACCTTATCTTCTCTAGGCTGAATTGATCTGATCCCTTTTTAAACATGCTGAARCTGTACACCTTTACAACCTCTAGTGGCAGCAGGTTCACTGGGCACTATGTAAAGAAACATCTGCTGCCTATTTTTGTGCTGCTTTGTTCTGTTAGTGTAGATTTTGGTATATTAACTGAATTTTCTGCATTTGCTGTATGTGTTGCCTTCATGATTTTGCAAATTTTCATCATTTTCTTTGTCTCCCTGCCCCTCATCCAACCTTCTCCTTCAGTTAAGTGCCCCAGGATTTTAAGTGTAACATTAGTTTTTATGCTTAAAATGTTCACCTTGCAAGTTGCATATAATTTCTGAAATAGAGACATTTATCATATCATCTGTTTTCTGTTCACAGTTTATTAATCAACAATTTTCTTTTACAGAGTTTAGCAAAACACAATAGGAGTAACATTGGAACGGAAGGTGGCCCACCTCCTTTTGTACCTTTTGGTCAGGTATAGTGTACTTCTCTTTGTCATTTAGTAAAAAAAAACTAAAACGGTATCAYGGTATCTAGGGACCTGGTTCCAGTTAGATAAAGGCTGTCAAAACACCTTAGATCATGATGACTTGGATATAAAAAATGTGCCTGTTTTAAAAAAATTGCGTTGATCCTGTCACTTTGTTGTGCCTATTTATATTTAAAAATTCTTCCTTTCCATTTCAAACTTAACTTTATTTAGTGTGTGGAGCCTTCGATTCTTCCGGTTAGATCTTGTTAGGTGCTCACATAGTCCCTTCTCAAACACCAAAGGTATTTACAAGAATCATATTAGCTACTTCATGAACTAAGCTTAAAATGTAAAAGTCATTCTTTTTGGCCTTTCTAGTGGACCAGAGTAGTGTGCTTTCAGCAAAGACATCTAGATGTCCTAGGTGTACAGTTTTGCGATCATATTCTTTAGATAAAGTTGTGCTACTCTAATGGAATAATACTTTTAACTTTTTCAAATGAGACTAGGCAGAAGAGTTAATTAAAACTTTCTTTTGCATTTTCAGAAATGTGCATCTCACGTGCAAGTGGATAGCAGAGAGCTTGATCGCAGAAAGACTCTGCAAATGACAAATACTGTAAAAACTGTTGTGGACAATGATGAATTTGAAAAGCAGAGAACAGCTGCTATTGCAGAAGTAGCAAAGAGCAAGGAGGTTAGAATGCATGTGTTGCAGCATTTTACTTACTGTGATTGATCTTTTCTCGTTATTTTAAGTATTTCTCTCTTAAATGACAAATGCTTTCTGATGTTTGCCTGCTTATAATTCTACTCATGTATCTTTAAAAAGATGAATCAAAAATATAGAGTCCTTTTGGATTGATGGGTATGTTCTTAATTTAATAAAGCTAATGTATCATAATGTTTTATTGTAGATATGATTTTGACTTGATACCACTATTAAAAAAATGTTGTGGTGGTTTTTTTTTTTTTTTTTTTACAATTCAGCTAATGAGATTTAAGTAATAAATACAGGTTATCAGTTTTCATCTGCTTTTTTCAATTCTCAGAAACCCATGATTCCCTGCATTCAGTCTGAAAGAATAGCTAGGAATTTCAGTTCTAACATGTTACGTTTTTATGTCCTCCCTTGGTTTTACTTTTAGTTTATTTTTCAGATTTGCTTGATAAGTCATAAAAACTAGAATTATATACCCTTTTTACAGCCTCATTTGGGAATAGAGGGAAAAAAACCTACCTAATAAATTCATCTTTTGTGTGTGAGCAAATTAGTGCTTTATTTGTTGATGCAAAGCATAATCATAAAAAATACAGCTGTATCAAATTTACTGCACTTTTTCTACTAGCTAAATATTAAGGCTTATTTTCATAAGTTCTGTTTACTGAAATGTTATTTTTGTGCTTATCTAAAGACCAAGACGTTTGGAGGAGGTGGTGGTAGTAGCAGAAGTAATCTCAGTGTGAGTGCTGGAGGGAGTCGAAACAGGGAACTGTTCCAGAAAGAGAAGATGACAAAATCTGAGGGAAAGAATGAAGGTGTCTACCGAGAACTGGTAAGGTGGAAGACTTAAATGGAACCTTAAACGTGTACTGTTAAAAAACAAAAACCAAATGTAACAAAAATAAAACCAAAAGACCCTGAGGAATAAAGGCTTTCCTTTCAGTTTGTTTTGAAGTCTGTTTGGAATACTTAGGGTGCTTTTGTACCTTACTTAGATAGTTATGAGTTTCAATGTGATTTTTGTTTTTTAAAAAAAAAAAAAAAAAAAAAAAAAAAGTCATCTTATCCAGTAAAATTTAAAACCAAGTCCTCGCAGAAGAAAAGTAGTAGCATATGTGGTATAGAACATTACAGTATAGTTTTATTTTCTTGTTTAAATAAGCTTAACAGTTTTGCATGTTAACATTTATTGATTCATTTTAGGCAGGAAGACTTTCATCCTTCAATTTCAACACATCATATAACATTTTAATGTAGCTTTTCTTCTGAATTAATTTAGTATTTATTTTAAGGATCTGTTTTAAAACATTTCTTTGACATTAAGAAAAGTAAATGGTACTCTGATATTTAAAATAACAAAATAGAAATGCTTTTGTTGTGACACAGTAACGTCATGCTTACATGTTCACAAGTAATGTTTCCTTTTGGGTAAGGTGGGTTACCACTGGAGAATCTGAACTGTGCCCCTTAATCCAAAACATCACCTTCCAATGTATTTCGTAACTTTATACTTACTGAGAACTGTTCTTTGGGATCACTCCATTGAATTTAGTGAGTATAAGACGAGCAGTCATCGAAGAAGTTTCTGTTTTGATTAATTCAGCAATCTAAAAGTTTATGATGGAGGAAGTATTCGTTATCAAGAACAACTCTGTAGAGGAATTTCCAAGTATGCAATAACAATTAATGATTCTGATTTGAGTGATGAAAGCAGACTGAAAGAGGCATCGCAACAATGTAGTAACTCAGTAAACCAGTATTAAAATACTGATTATAAATATCACTTACTTATTGTTGAATATTTTCCACCTTATTTACTTTTACCAAAGGGTTAACAATGAGAAGAAAAGACATCTAGGAAAAGTAACTGGCTGTTAGAATTTTTTTTATATAGTATGTGTCGTCRTCTCGCAGCAAGGAGAGCCTCCAATAGTGCTGCTTTCAGCACTGTGCTCAGAAACGTCTATATAGAATTGTAGAAACACAGGCTGAAAGTACCTCAAGAGGTCATTTAGTCATCTCTCTCTGCCCAGTGTAGCACCAGTGGTACACCTTGTCATTCTCAACAACTGTCTTGACCTAAACAGACTTAAAAAAAAAAACCCAAACAGACAGACAAAAACCCCAACAAAAAAAAAAAATCCACAAAAATTAAATTGGGTAATTGTTTAAAATATTGTTTTCTGTTTTTTCTGTGAACTGCAAGAAATTTGTCTTACATTGCACTGTAAAATGGCAGTACTTCCAACTTATCGAAACTTAATATTATGTCATTTAGCATATCTAAGTGCTGTTTAGAAGAAGCAAGTATGAACCCACTAAGCCTATATAGAAGGCTTTCTTCAGTTGTAAGTAATGATTTTTAGATCTTAACGCAATGGATAACGAATTTGTTTTGTCTTTTTAGAATTGTGACATCAGGTAGGTTTGATTGTTGACTTTCATGTATGTTGTTGACTTGTGTGTATATTTAGAAACGGTTAAAGGTTTTTAGTCCATCTGGTGTGTTACCTTCCGAGAAACTTGAAGCACTGTATCTTCACCTACAAAATAAGAAATGAAATAATTTTTCCTGTTTATTCGTAGTCAGACAATAGGTTGCGGAGGTCAATCATCCTCCTCTCTTAATAGTCCTTATAAGATATTTCCTACAATTTTCATTGTCTTTCCAGTTTTGTATAGGAGAAGCAAGATTTGTGCTGTGTAAATGAAATTGAAGGGAGAGTTTTTGTCATCCAGAGATAGTTAAGATGCTACCTCCTTTCTCAAACAGTCTTTGTATCTGGGAAATTACTGTTCCCTTGGGTCTCAATTTGTGACCTATCCAAGATTTTTTTTTTTTTTTTCATCCATAGCTGAGAGTACAGGTACTGTATATATGAGTCTTCATTTCCTACTGGTCTTTGAACGTAGCTGTCACGCACAGAATTTCCACCGTTGAAAGGAGGTGATGCAGCAGTAATGGCTATAAGTTCTCTTCTCATCCAAACCAACTACTTACCTACAAAGGGGAGAAGAGTGAAGCAGACTTGCTGAGGAAGTACTTCTCTCTGTTGCACCCCTGTTGCCATGCAGAAGAATGTAGGATAATGTCCCAGAGGAGGAACTATTATATTCTGTCATTAAAAATAAGACGTTATTTAGGCAACCTGAAGTCAAACCCAAGTGGGATGATGATTCCCTGTAGACACTGAGGTCATGTTTCTGCCCCATTGGTCTTTGAAGACCTTTTAAGTTTCTATTCCTTTACTTAGTCAGGCTTTGGACAGTTAATTTGAGAGTAKTGTTGAGTTTGGGAATGAAGAAGGCTGCATGAAAGCAATGGAGTTAGCATTGCTGAGCATGTGGGAGTTGTAGCCAAGCGCTGCAAAGTCATGTCTTGCCCATTACAGTGATTTTTGCATAGCTAAGCATAGTTACAAAAGTTATTTGAGTTGTTATATCTTCTGGCTTACTGTATTGAGATATCTCTGTATTGAGATAGCAACCACAAACACTGATTTTGTGTCTCTGCCCTCAGAAGGAGACCTGTTCAAATCTGTTGTCCCAGAGCACAGTGTGTAGCTGGAATTTAAGACAAAAAGTGAATGTACTAAAACATAGGAGAAAGGAGTGGAGAAATTACATCATAAGACTGTGGAAAACAGGAGAGGAAGGGTTAAGTGTTATTTGTCATACAACTCTCATACAGTTGTAATTTAAATCATTCTAGCAATAAAAGTTCATGTTCTTTTAAGCAGTGGGAGAAAGAAGGGGTTATGTATCTTAGAGGTTAGATTCCGTTGGGTTTGTTGGGGTTTGTTTTGTTTTGTTTTTTTGAGGGTCACAATATGGCTGTTTTGGAACCTGTAGACAAAATGTTATGTTCATGGGACTCCAGTTAAGAATGTATTTGGCTACAGCTGTTGCAGTAGATGGATAACTGGCATCATTTTGGTTGGGTATGGGATGAGGACGGACCAGAGGGCCTAGTCCCATTTCATGTTTAGTACATGTAAGTCTGTCCACGCTGGAAGAGGCAGTTCTTACTTGAGTGCTTTAAAGTACAGTGCAGATGTAAGGTTAATTTCTGTAATTAGTGCTCTGTGATTCTTGCTTTGACTTYTTGTAATCATGCTCTATACAGTTTAGAATAAGAAAGCCTGTATTTCTGCGTAGGTAAATTGTATGTATTTTTTTGCTTTCTTCCACAGAACCTTTAACGGTTGTATTTTCTCCATGTTTTAAGAAGTGTATAACTGGGTTTTGTATTGTCTGTAAAAGTTGTRAAAGGGTTCAAACAGGAACAAATGGCTAGTTTTTATACCAGCATTACTTTGAGAGATTCCTTTTAGTTTTCGTCTCAGATTCCAGTGTACAGCAAAGGAAGAGGTAGACTAGGGGGATTTGTGCTTGAAACCACGTAATATTAGAACTGAAAACTGGTGAATTAAAAATCATCATCATAATAATATTTAAAAAAAAACCTCTACTAGCCGATTGTTTGGACCTAAGAGAGGTCGTATGTGAAGACTTTATATAAAACTGAAATATTTATGATCAGTGAAATATGAAATAGTGTTTCAGTTAAAAATTAATGAAAAACTAAAGTCAAATCTGGTGTTTTTATAGAGTCTCTGTTGTATCTTATGATTAGTTCTGTGTGTACCTTTTATTTCAGGTTGATGAAAAGGCTCTAAAACACATAACAGAGATGGGTTTCAGCAAAGAAGCAGCAAGACAGGCACTTATGGATAACAGTAACAGCCTAGAGGCGGCATTAAATTTTCTTCTGAACAGCAGTAAACAGAAACCCATTCAAGGACCACCACCTAGAGGTAAAACTTGCAAAGAAATGCTTTAAAACAGTGTTTACGAGCAAAGGAATTTGTGTATTGTGGATTACTAGCATAGTTACATAAGGGCATATCTGCACGTTTTTTTCCTGCAAGTTAGAATGCATTGCAAACCTGAAAGCAAATACTTAGAAAAGGCCTCTGTGTATTGTATTCTTGTCAAAATTTTTGAATTTGAAGTCAAAGATTTGAATATTCTTAAATGGAAAATATCTGTATCTGTTTTGTCCATGATAGAATTTTTTAAAGATAGAAAATACAAACATTTTATAAATCAAATAAAAAAGTGTGTACCCTTTTTTTTTTTTTATTTATTCCCCACTCACAAATAACTTCTGATATTTACAGGTAAAGGGAAAGGCCGAGGCCGAATAAGACCTGAAGATGAAGAAGAGCTAGGAAATGCCAGACCGTCTGCACCAAGCACACTGTTTGATTTCTTGGAATCCAAAATGGGTACTCTAACAGTAGAAGGTAAGTTATTGAAATTAATGTACCAGAACCAATATTGGACAGTGTTGGTGGAATTCATTTTTATAACTTTGTCATCTAAAAGGTGGTTTCTAGAACTTCCCCCATAGTCACCCGTAAAAAAACCCAAGGAGTACTAGAGAGCTGTTCCTCTCCTTTTGAAGAAAGATCAAATAAATCACGCTGTGGTGGTTTGTACTTCTGTCTTGGTTGTAGAAGAGCTTAGGGTGTTTGTTTCAGGCTTAGATGTCTGAAAGTCAGCAATTTTGAAATAAGGTGACCTAAATCACAGTTTGTTAATCTAATTTGATAAAGGCTTTTGCAACTTTAATGGACTTCCATGTTGTTCAGAAGTAAAGAAAAGAGCCATAACCGCAGTCCTCCTTCCTCAGTTTATAAACAGCACGTTTTGCATGCTGCCCAGTTAAGAGTTTAGTAGTTGTGGTAAGCTTAATTGTTTTTGTATTCGCTCTCTCTGGAGGAGGGGGCGGGGGGGAAATATCTTTTTGGTTGCTGTAAAATATTAAACAACTATTTTCTCCTGTTTTTCCTGTTTAATAAGTGTAAGGACTTGAGGGAAAGGTAGGATTTTAGAAAGGAGGAAGCCAAATAATCCCTCAGATTTAATGCAAAAGATTTGAGACTTTTCTTTCATGTCCTTTTAGTTACTTTTCTTTCTTAAGAAGCCATACAAGAATGTAGTCTATGCACTACGATGTCTGTTTAGGTCTAAATCATTCAGTACTTTGGAAACTTTAACAGACAGATGCAGTAAAAGAAAAAAGAGAAAACTCCATACATCCTGAGGTCTCTAGAGGCTGCTGTAGTAATAAAGTAAAACTCGCAGTAAGCTGAGTAATAAATGGAGATCATTTATTCCTTTAGGTATGGCCTTGGAGGTGTTTCACTGGCCAACATGAAATGAAAATACCTGCTTTCATTATTTAAYATGAAGGTTTTGTGATGGAGTTGTAATTTTTTTCTCCCTATAAAATGACACYTTTCATAAAGGGTTAAAAAAAGGTCGTACTAGTTTATATGAACTGTTTGATATTTTGGAGTTTTCTAAGGAATGAGTACATTTAAGGAATGACTGCATTTATATGTAAATATTTTTAACTTAAGTTCCAAAATAGCCTGTGTTGACTGTTAATAACGGACTCTTGCTTTGTGTATTTTCACTGGATTTGGGATTAAAAAAAAAAAAAAAGAGAAGGTAAAAAAAGCAAAAGTAATATGGGAAAAGTGGAAAACAAGCTTGTAGTAAATGAAAGTGAACAGATTGCCTTCTTGGGAAAGGTATGAATGGCTGTAATGTCAGTAGGCACCTGCATCTGACAAACAAGTAGAACATCCCCATCACTCTGGTTAGTCAACTGAGAGATCTTCTGTTGAATGTATTGTTTTTGTTTGTAGCTTATATGTATTAAAAATGTGTAAACATTTGTCTTTTTTTTGCTATAGCAGTGAATTTAAGGTTAGTTGTCTTTGAGAGTCATTATTGAATTAGAAATGAAAACATGAAGGCATGTATACTCTGTCAGTGCATCAAAACCCCAGTTTTCTGTGAGAATTATTAGGACTATCTGCTTTCCGTTACATGCATGACTCTTTTTTTTTTTTTTTTTTTTTTTTTAAGAGTTATTACTGTTAGATCTTTCGGATGTTTGAAGCTGCATATTTACAGTTGCTACTTGCATAAGCAGTGTAGCATTTTGCATTAATGTGAATATTTTTTGCAGCCTGTAGCAACTAAAAGTCAGCATATTGAGGTGGGAGGAGGCACAGTAGTCTAGAAATTTATTTCTTGGAGCTGTACAGAAGATGCCTTTATCCAAAAAAGAGGGAGCAACAGCAAAGAAAAAGGACACACGTTTTGTCATAGAAAACTTGCCTCAACAGATGGGCTCAGGAGTTAGTGAACCCTCTAGCAAACCCAGAGGTCTCTTGCTGCTGCTGGTAGAATTAGATGCACTGTGAGCCATTTTAGAGTTTACTAAATGTTTTAATGATGTGCTAAGTTTTAACTATGAACAGAAAGGCATTTGCTTGTAAATGTGATAGCTTATAGTTCTTTTGRCAGCAAATACTATATTGTTGCTGTACCTAGGTTGAGTTCATTGCAACAGTGTATTTTTTTGGCCTGCAAAACAAGTGATTTTAAATAACTAAATATTGTTTTATATTTTAGTTGGGCCTAGGTTTTACTGAAACAGTTTGTAGAAAGTGAACAAAAAAGTTATAATAAAGTTCCTTTTCTTATGTATGTTATTTATAGTTTGTTTATGGTGAGTAACCACAAGTTTATGGCTTTCTTTATGAAAAGAAGCTAGTTGTAGCTCGAACATTTATATCATGAGTCTTCACTGTTTTTGTCAGAAATTTAAAATATTTAAAGAAAATACCTTTCAAATGCACAAGCGTTCTGCATTAGCTGATACAATTTTGTAAACTGTTCAGGTAATGACTATAATCAAAGATTCAAAAGCATATGTAGGGAATTATGCTTGAAATACATCTTTTGGCAACTCATTTTGTTTATCGAAGATGAGTTATATTTTTACACTGAAAAGAAATGAAAACAGTTGTAGTGTTTTTCTCTCATATTGCAAACATTGATTTTTCTTTGGATAAGTTTTGTGTGCTTATATTGAGAGATTAGAGAAGGCTTTTATGTGTGGCCGAAAGACATTTAAAGGAAAAATAATAGAAATAATACCTGTGGGATATATGCCTTTCTTATTGTCAGTAATTTTATAGTAAGTAGGTAATACTAATTTACCAAGAATTGTGAAATGAGTGAATTGCTTCTTTTAAAATGATGTTGCTGATTGATAGTGTTTGCTTAGGGGGAGTTTTATGATTCTTTGGGTTTAGTACATGTATATAGCCACCATACTGTAGTGTAATGAAGCATAGTGTTATGTGAGTAAAAAAAATGGTTATAATAACATATATACTTCAGTTTATAATTTTCAATATTGTATTATTAAAGATAAATATGCTTTGCTTTTGGGTATTTTTCCCTCTTAAATAAAAATAAAAAGATACCATAAATGTCATAAGTAGAAAACCATAATTCTATTAAAACTTTGTAAAGACTTTGTACTCCTTCGGTTGCCAAAAGTTCTGGCATATTTCCTAACATGACAGACAGGGTTTTTGGTTTTGTGTGTTTTAACACTATGTTGGGTTTTTTTTAGCATTCTCTGAATGATCAATGTGCAATCTGATGTACTATTGCTGAGTCATGCTTTTCTGCAGAAAAACTTGTTAGCATTTTTGAGGAGTTCAGAAAGTGTTCTGATCATTTCTTCAAAAATTTTTTTTAATATTTCTGCCTTTTTTTCCTTTTGAAGAAATAATAATACATGTTCTTTTACTTTCTGTTATTTGGAAGTCAGTGGACTTTACAGTGGTTGCTCACTTGCATTTTGTTACTTTTTATTTTCCTTACTGAATGTGTCTAGCCCATAGGATTGTGCCTCTGTTTCTATGACAGGTTTTATTTTTATCTTACAGAGTCTACTTCAAATGGATTTTTCAAGAAATACATAGGCATATGCTGAATTGCAGGGTTTTTGCCTCGTAAAAGTGCTTTCTGTCTTTGCCAAGTTTGAGAGAACCTGTGCAGTCTGATGAATTCAAACACATCTTAAACATCAATTATTGAAAGTGTTATTTTTCTGCCATTTTTATGCCTCTCTGGTTGAAAATAATCTCATTTAAATTCTTAATGTTAGTTGTCTTAAGTTCTATGCAAACTGAGATGACATGAGTGTTAACAGTGTTTGCAGAGTGATGATGTATCTGCAGTGATTATACTTACACTGTGAACTCTCTTGTCATGAAGTCTGCATCCAAGTGTTTGCAGAAAACAGGATGTATATTACTAGCACCTTTATAATTTCATTTGATCCTGTCAGTTGTTAGCAGTAGAGACATGTAGTTCTCTCTTAGTATTAAAAAAGTAGTGGTCAGAAATGAAAGACACATCAGGGAAACAGCTAAAAACAACTCAAGTATGTAATGTTATATAGCCAAGAATAAGGTCTCTTCATTGATTTTTCTGCATAGTAACTGTACTAAGGAGGGCCCAGGTAGGCAGGTTTTTCTGCATTTATGTGTAGCATAGTACAGCCTCCATTAAATACAAAAGARAATTGATTGTTCAGTAGTATTTCTGACCCCTTGCTGTCCCATATGGTCTCTAAAATCCCAGTTTGTTTTTTAGATATTCAGAGAGATGGCCTTTGTGTAAGGGTAGGGCTTTTGAATAAATGAGCACACCCCTACTATTACACTAATGCATATGATCAGGAGCATATGACTATCTGGAATGGCCGTATTTATCATTATCACAAGGATTAGGCTTCTATACTCTTCAGACAGATTGTAATTTCTTCTAAATGATTGAGATTCTATGTAGAAGCAAAAACAAAAGGCACTTTTGCTGAACTGAGATAAATATTTTTTAATTCTGTGCCATGCCATGTTTTCTTCAAAAACTGCTTGTGTGATCTGGGGAGAAAGTGTCTGAAAAGAAGAATAGTTTCAGAGGATTGATTTGCTTTTCTCTGTGCATCCCTCCTTGTTTTTCTTATCTAATGTTTCTAATTGCACCTGAAACCTCAGTACTGTTGAGAATTTCTAAATTCACTTCGGGATTTGCAGTAACCAGGCTAGGTGATTCCRTTTATGAACAGGAACTGGAGAACAGTTGTTTAATTTGTTATCTTTGATTTGATACCTTTTCATAGTTGCATTTAGACTAAGTAGAAAAATATTTATGAATTGAAATACCTTTGTATTTTGTTTAGGAGGTACTTCTATTCCTTTTTAGAGGTAAGACAGCACATTAAGCTGTTTGTTTATTTGTTTTTTAAAGTACAAATTAGGTATAAGAAAGTAAGGTGTTACTCTTTTGCCCTGTAAGTGGTGTCTTGTGAGGTTTTTTTGCATGTCGTCTCCTTTTTTCAGAGTTAATGAAAAATTGTTTTAAGTAACTACAACTGTCAAAAGTATTAAATACCTGACTCCAAAATATGCTAGTTCTTTAATTGTAAAACATAGCATATAGTAAACATACTTTATTGAAATGAAATGCAAAGAATTAAAACAAACAAACCCATAGTTTAATACTGCCGATTTATTTATTTATTTTTAACTGTGAATGGTTGGCAACACCTATGAAAATATTTCTGTATTGAAATGAAGTAGTTTGAGTTTTGGTTGTAGAGAGGAACATGCTGACTGTGAGAGATAACAAATATAGTAGACAAAATTGCTGTCAATTAGCTGCCTTTGCTTGCACTTGGATTATTTCTGCTACTGAATACACAAGATTTTTTCCARTAATCTTCTTCTATTTTTCTTTTGTTATGAGGAACAATTCATCCATCTTTGCCAGCTTAAATACATAAGTAAACACAAGGATTATCAGGGAGAACAAAAGTGCCAAGTAGAATTAAGGAATAATGGACAAAATGCTGAGAACCAGGCATGTTTCAGGTATTTTCTCTCCCTTTGGTTCTTAGGGACTAAGAACAGACTGGTGCTTCCATCTGCTCAGGATCCAAAGCCACAAAAGCTTTTGGCAGACATCTACGTCTTTGAAAGACTCAGGCAAAGATCAACTTTTAAATAAATATTTATTTATTTGTTGGCTAGGTGGTGAGAAACATAACAGTGATTTTGGTTAGAGCATTCACCCAGGACATAGAAGGCCAAAACCTTTTTAGTTTCAGATTGTGCAGAATTGCCTCTTCAGTCCTCTCAAGAGACAGGCTGTCCTTGGGGTGGACATTTCGTGCTCTTCCTGTTAAAATGAACCTCCTGTGCAACAAACTACAACATTAAGGGGATCACAGAAAAAGCAAGTGAGAGGTAACATGTCTGTGTAGTCTGTTAATAGGGCCACTTCAGGAGAAGGGAGGAAGTCATAGGCTATGTAGTCTCTGTTTCTTGCTCCAATAGTTAGGCTTTGACTGAAATACAAATTTAGACATGCAGTTTTGATTTAAAGGTGGTGAATTAATTCTACTCCAAGGTTATTTGTTTCAGGAACTAAAGATCAGCATTTAAAAAAAAAATTTTTTTCATTTCTAATCTGAATTTTCTATACTTGGCTTCTAACTGCTGTATAATATTATGCCTTTCTTGCCATATAGAGAGCTATCAAAATTTGCTTTCCTAGTAGCTATTTATAAGACATAATGGACCTGTATTTTATCCATCAGCTGTGTTAGCTGTGTGGATTGAGCTTTTCTAGCATCTCATCAAAGACTTTTTTTCCATACCGCTTTCTCTCTTTTCTCAACAAACTCACTTTTCAGTTTTCTTCTTCAAATATGTATCCCATAAGTACAGACCATACTCTTGTAGTGATTTGAATGGTGCTGTATAACATCAGTATCACGTAGACTCTTGCCTCTGCTCACTCTGCATCTTGAGCATCCCACCTAATTTAGCTGCAGTTACCCTTATGTTGTCCTCTGCCAGTGTTGCCTGCAGGAGATAAGTCACAAAAGAGGTGCTGACCATGTAGGAGAGTTTGCAAACAATTGCCTTTGGCAGAGGTTTTCTTACTTTCTCATATTAACTCTTCACACAAATGTCCCTCAGAAGAAATAGGACTTTAGCGCAGAGTAAGCATTTACTCCAAGCAGAAGGACTACCCCAAAACTCTTAGGGACCCAGCCCCAGAGATCTCCAAAGGAACAGAGCATTTCTGTGCTTTCAGATTTGAATTTCTGTCCTTCTCCTACTTAACTGTATACGCTTGAGGTAAACCAGGATGTGTTATCTGTGCGGGTTTTTTTGTTTTGTTTTTATATGGTTACATATTGTTTGGACAATTTGGGGCTAGTACATCTCGTCTAATTTCAACAGCCTTCTTCCTGTTTTAGTCTATTATGATTTATATATTTCCAAAATAAGTTAAAGGTTTGAAATAAGTTGGTAATGCAATAGAATATAATTAAAAAAATATTTGTTTCCTTTCTTGGTCACACAATTTATTTGAATATCTGGGGGCGAGAGAACTTGGGAGGAAAGAAGAGTCTGATCTTTTGGAGTTAAAGGGAATTCGTAACATTTGGAATTTACCATTTAGTAGCCGTGTGTTCAACAAACGCAGTGCCCTATTGAGAGTAAGGGATCCGAATTATGAAATAGTCATGTATATTACGCAGCTTTACTTCTAAAAATTGAATTTCAGTCAGTATTAATTGTGAATATCGAGAAAATCAAACTTATTTTTCTTGTARTATTATGTTAGCATTGGTGACATGTTAGGAGACTTTTGTATTTTTATTTTGTCAGTAACTTCTCTTTAAATAAATGAGAGAAAAATATAGTAAATTTCATGCATTTACAGAGTAATAAAAAAATTATCAATTTTTGTTTCAGTCCTTTAATCGTGTAAATTCAAGTTTGTAGTGAATGCAATGCCAGAATGTTTTGGGGTTTTTTTGCCACTTCTTTGTTAATATCATCATCCTCCTCAGCTTTTATTTCTTTTGTTTCAACAGAAACATGAACTCAGGTTCCAGTTCCTCAGTGTAACTACATTTTAGAAAGAATGATATTGGTATTTATGTAACTTGACAAAGCTCTTGAGTAACTGGAATTTCACTCCATGATGTGAAGTATGTGCAAATGTATTATTAATTTCCCTCTAATTTTTTAATCTTTTGTCCAATACGCAATAGAACATGCCCTGAGGGTAGCTGTCKCAAAGACATGCTTTCATAAAGTTGCATAAAAATATAATTCAAGTTGGAAGAAGAAACCCAAATCATTGCCACCGATGTGGGAAGGGCCGCTGTCTTTGGGTTTAACCACATTATTAAACATGATAAAATCCATGGGAGAGAGCTACAGGAAACTGTACTACTTAAATTCCATTGTGCATGGAACGGTGCTTTTTAAATTGCATTGGCTGAGATTTCCAACTGCAGCAGGTCCTGCTGGTTTCTTGTAAGCAAGGAAATGTCATTGGTTCTGTACCGTCTTCTTGGGTCATCACATACAAAAACTAAAATGAGTGAAATAACTGAGTGATGGTTTCAAACTGAGAAATGCTAGTCGTCATCTTAAAACTACCCAGCAGATGACAAAAGCCTTGTCGTTAATTTTGAAATGGATTTTTTCCAGACCATGTTCCCAAACATTCAGTTACAATGATGATGACTGGGCTGATGCATCTCACTGTTTGTCAGAATAGCGTACCAAATCTTCTTGTTAAATGCCAAATGAATATCTGTTTGTTACTGTCCAGTAGGAACTGTTACTTTTCTGGGAACGTTAGCTAATGGTTTGTTGGAGTTCAGGCAAGAAGAAGTAGAAGCAAGGTATTGCAGCTGCAACAGATAATCTGTGAATAACATCCCTCATGGCTTAAGTTTTTCTATTAAAGAAGCTTTAGATTCCCTTCAATTTTTGGTGATCAGGCCAGACAACACAAATTCATGAAGAACCTGTAATATTCTCATCTCTAGGCTTTTTTTATTGACGGCTGTTGACAAAGTAACATTTGCTGTCATGTGGCAGTTGCCATTTGTGATTGGGTTATGCTTGAATGTTAACCAATCAGTTTAACATATCCTGCTCATTCAAAGATGTTGTGTATGATGTAGTCCCCTGGGAAGCTTTTAGCACAATAACTGCATCTTTGTAGAAGACGTGAGTTTACTAGATTTTATGTCTCTGAAGGTTAGAGTAGAAGAATGTCAGGTGTTTTGTGAGCAGCTTTTGCATGTCACAGTAAATAGACCTAGAAAAAAGATGCTTATGTTTGCTGTTTTGAAATTGTCTAGTCTCTTTCTATGCTGTCTAACATTTACTATTATTTTAATTTTCCCATACTATTTAAAAAAATTCTGTAACTGAAAGTTCCAACACACTTCAAAGTCAGCTTGTTCCTTTTGTATCATGATCACATTATGTTAAGTAGAAATAATTTATTTGATCATCCAATAGTCCTGCTTTTGCAACTGATATATTAGAAATTTGTCGTTGATATATTGGAAATTTGTTGCTGCAACAGATGGCCTTTTTTATTAACATACTGCTAAAATTTCTGTTTCTTGAAGAAAAGAGATAATAGGAGTTCTTCCTAACTACTTAGTTCTGGGTGGAGCTATTCATGCCAATGTTTAAAGGTGTTGCTATTTTTTCTTAGCAGTTACTCTGTTTTAAATCTCCATGCTTCTTTGTGGAACACTGCATTATAACTCTAAATGAAACTTCTTAAAGTCCTGTTTTACAGGTAATTCTTGTTAAGTAGATGAATAGCATTTGAGTTTTGAATTACTTCTTTCTAGATTTTGAAGATTAATATGGCTTTTCTAAAGACAGAAAATACTGTCTCRCATGAGAATGTTTGTAACTTTTTATTGCAAAGCAAGTCAAAGRGGTGGAAGAAGGGTAGAAAGAGAAGATCTCTGCAGCTGTGTGACAAAACTAGGTTGCTCAGAGATCTATTATATCCAGATTTTTTGGTGTCAGTAAAACTAGCTGTTTTCATTAAGGTGCCTAGATAATAGCTAAAATTACTTATTACATGCTATGAAATGGAATAGAAATTTCAGTAAACTTTGTCCAGTAGAAAAATATGTATATGTTTCAGTTTTTCCTCAAGGCTTTAACTAAAGTATTATAACTGCTCTGCATGCTTTGGGGATAAGTCTTGCAGTTGTACAGAGTCCTTGTATGTACTAGACACTGTCTGAGGTGACCACCCATCTCAGCTCAGAAAATGTTTCTTCATTTAGAAGAAGGTCAAAGGACAGCCCTCAAGAGGAAACATGTAAATTCTAAGTCAATCCTAAAATCCTTCCATCTAGCAAAATATTAACATGCCTAATCTAGTCTTTAGCCCACTTCTACTTTTACCATTGGAACAATTTTCCCCTGTGCGAGTGACTCTGTTTAATGAATTTCATGTTACAAAATATTAAATAAGATGATTTATAATGAAGTATTTTGGAATTTTATACACATCTTTCTTTAATGGTGTATACAAGTCAGTAAACATTCARAGATCATCAAACAGTTCAATCACTTCATGTGTAGTTAACATTAGGAATAGACATGAGAGCTTAGGTTGGGAATAGGAAGAGTGGAAGCCCAAGGATTTTACTACCAGAGGAGAAGAGGTATAAGTTAAGACTGTCATGAAGGAAGACTGTTAATTAATTAGGAAGATAAACCTTTCTAGACGATAGGAAATCTAGAAGATTGGTATGTATTATACAGAAGTGGGAAAGTGTAATGAAGATACTTACGGAAAAGTTAGAGCTATAGAATGAAGAGAAACAGTATTTTCATGTTCCATTTGTAAAGGAGAGATAAAGAGGTACTTCTAAACTTGAAGGATTTTGTTTAAAAAAAATAAATTTAAATGTTACAAGATTTAAAAAGCCATCTTTTCATTTTTAAAAAGAAAATAAATATTTATGAAACTCTTGGTTCTTTCTGAGTAATATATATTTACATATGCATGCATTTAAAAACATTACTGGTTCCAAAGTCATAAATTTTGCAGTAAGACTTATTTTTATCAAGATTATGATCATGCTAAGCCTCATGTATGCTTATGTCACTTTAAAAAAAACACTAAGTCATTTTAGTCAAACCTTTTTGACTTCTAAAAGTTAAGGTAAATCAAGTGCATGCAAAAATAAAATTAGATTCTTATTAGCCAATGTAGTCAATTAAATTGATAAAATTTCTGTGAGCTATTAATAATAGCGTGGTGCTTGGAAGTTTGTTTTTTTAAAAAAAACTAAAATTCACATTTTAATTTTAACCATGTAGCAAGTAATTATGAAAATTGATACATTTGTTCTCAGATTATCAGCATTCATTCTTCCTAGTGGTAACATGTAAACTGAAGTTCTTAGTTTCTCCTTCCCATAGGAGTGTACTCAGGGCCAGGCAGCAGAGAGCCTGAGTGCATAGTCCCACCAGGCCCTATGCTTTCCTTTTCAATCAGGTTCAAAGTCTGCTAGCAGATCTCATACCCAGCCACCCACATGCACACACTCACATGGGTCTCTCCTGGCCCCTAGACCCTTGACATCTGGTACCCACCTCAGACACCTCTTGTCSAACTTGCTGGCTAGTACAGCCTGAAGTTCACAGGAAGGTTACATCACTGTACTTACATAGGTCTGTCCAGTATCTGAGCCCAGACCTGTGGTCTCTCTGGTAGATAGCCTTCAGACCCGTGGTCTCTCCAGTATTCAGCTGCCAGGTCTTTCTTGTCCCACATATCAGCTTGTCCTGTTGCAAGTTCACCAGCAGGTTTAAAAACGTGTCCCTTCACACACGCAATAGAGAACTTAATCACACAGAAGACATTTAGAAACAGAACTTAATGAGGAGATGAGACAGGCTACGGTGATCACATGCAGGAGTTGGCCCAACAAGTGTATTGACCAGGAGCCTGCTTACTTGCAACTGTCCTGTTTAATCTCATTCCTTCTTTATTTTCTCATGCTTATTCCTCCTGGATTCATCTTGATCTGTCCCCTCCTTTGGCTCTTCACCTAAACATCCCATTAAAAATTCCATGTTTGCCTAAAAAAAATTGATTCCATGAGAAGTTTCACAGATCCCCACAATTTGCCTCTTCCCCAACATCCCATAGCAAGTTTGCTCTTTCTCATAAGATCCATGATAATCTTATTTTTCTTCTCATCAGTTAGAGTTCTGGTTGAATTTCTTGAAGGTAATGCTTGAGCAGTTCCTGTTATGGCTCATTGATCAGGGTCTCCAGAGTTCTGGGCTTTGTTACTACTCCCATTATCTACGGTTTGTCAGCTGTGCTCATTTTATGACTTCTATTTCTTGCCTTTGTCTTTTATGCTGAATAGCTGTTAACAAGTTATTTTTACAGAAAGTTTCAATTCAAATTAAAAATATTCCCTTTTTGTCCTCATTTTTCTCCCTCTTCCTTTCTCCATGTTAGAATTCTATTTTTCTGTCTTAAATGGCTGTTATTCAGGTGAGTTATTGATGTCCATAGGGGGAAATGAGTAACCTCCTGGAAATTTGTGCCCAGCTTTTCTCATACTGGTAGGTGGTTTGGTTCTCAGTACAGCCCAGAGTAGTGTATGTTTTCTAATAACTAGGAATTAGAGTTCAAATGTTTCTGCTAAATTTTCTGTGTACCATTCCATTTCTGTATCACAAAGGTAAATACTGCATACTTTTCTAAATAATACTGTTGCTTTATCAGTTAGGGTATGAAACACTATTTCTAAAATATGTTTGTGTGAAATRTGTTAATAATTGAAGTAATTTTTTTTCTTTGTAGAACCAAAATTGCAATTTCAGCCTCCACATCAAGTACAGCACAAAGTTATGAATACAGAACAGAATGGCATCAAAGAKAATCATTCAAGACACATTTCTCGCAATGACATGAGACAACCAAGGAATGAGAAACCCCCTCGTTTTCAAAGGGATATTCAAAATTCAAGACAGGCTTTGGAAAGTGCTGGGTTACCAAGAAACAGAGGTCCTGAAAGGCACAGCTCTTTAGAACATTGGACAGATGAAAAAAATAAAAGTGACAGACATTATCCTAGAAATGATAGGCCAAAGGATTTGGGTTATCCCATAGCCGCTCACCAGAGTGATATTACTTTCAAAAAAAGGGATAACAATATGCAAAACAGAGTAGGAAAAGGGGTGTCTTTCACAGAATTCAAGGAGAACTCTGCTGCTCAAGATACTACAGACAACAATAACCAGAAACGTGGGAAAAGGGAAAACCAAATACACAATTCTGAGAATTTTTGTGATAGGAAGGCACGAACAATAAGTAGCGAAGCCTTTATGGTAAAAAGTGAGCAACATTTTGGTGTTAATAACGATTACCAAAATCCTGGTAGAACTGATASTTTTAATGCTGTACCAAATGGAGAAACTGAGCATCATCAGAAAGGAAGACGAGTAGGACCTATCAAATCATCAGGACCCACTACGATTCCATCTTTTGATGATAAAATGTTGTATTACAACACCGGTCCCAAAAGGAGATCTGGGCCCATCAAACCAGAGAAAATATTAGAACCATCGATTCACATGGAGTATGGAAAAAGTTGGAGACCAGGGGATGAATGTTTTGCTCTTTATTGGGAAGACAACAAGGTATGCCTTTGCCAAATGAGAAGTACCTCAAATTGTACCTTTAATGTTTTCTTATGTACATGTGGGAGATTTAGCACGTTAGCAAAGTGACATGGGGCTTTTTTCATAGGTGTGTAGTGTGCTTCTTGGCTAGCTTCTTGTTCTATTTTTTTTTTTTATTTGTAAGATATGTTGCTTGTATTCATTGCGTGAAACTTTAAGCGCTTAAATTAAGTCATCTTGAAGATGATTGTTTCTCTCATTTAGGTGGAGTTTAGGATGACTAAGCTCCTAACTGAAGCATTTTGACTTAAGTGACGAAAATTTGAACGCATGAATATGGATCTAGGTGCCCACSTTCTTTTCCAAGGAGCAAGAAACAGGATGCTGTGCTATCTAGAATAGTCTGGAATGGTAGATGTGTAATGCCTTTTTCTGGAATAAGCCAGCATGCAACCTTTACTAGCGCAAAGGATAACCAGAGTCTGCAGGAACAGGGCTGTTTAAAAAACCTCCCTCTTTTATTTCAATCATCGCAGAAAGGAAAAAGCAAAAGGCTTATTTTTTATTACCGCTGGTAGACTCCTAGCTGAAGAATTTGTGGACCAAATGAGTTATGCTGCATGATAGTTTTGTTTTATTGATTTTTAAAAGTTTAAATACTTCCTCTTCACCTGTTTTTCCTATTAATTTTCTTCTCCTGCAGCAAGACAGTTTCCTTTCATCTTCTCCTCCTTTGCTAAAAAAGTTTTAGGCTATTTTCTTTGATTTGTTATTATCTGTTCAGGAGTTGTCTGTCACTCTTCTTGAGTAGTTTCTTCAGTTTTTGACCCTTTCTGGTAATTTGAGAACCACCTTAAATATTATTGTTCTTTGGATAGGTTTTATTCCCACCATTTTCTGTCTTTTTTTTTTGTTGTTTATTTTATGTTATTTATTTAAGGTGTGTTTTTCCTTTTTTTTTTTTTTTGTCTTTTTTAAAGGAAGTAGATAGTGTTAGCTCAGCAGCATAACTTTATTTTTCTCTCTTGTTTGTATGACTAAAACATGATAAGGCATGCAAAATTTTTGGTAGTGGCAATGTATAGTGAGTTGACTGTCTGAAATAGGAATATGTAGCTTGGGTGGATGGATTAGTGTGAAATATAATGGCATATTATGGAATTGTTTCCTATTTTGAGAAGCGTATTTGCATTACTGTGAGATGAGTTTCTGAAATTCTGGAAAGTATGAAACTTGCAAAATAAGTAGATATGAGGTAATCCCAAACTGTTACCTGAAAAGTATTCATCACATTAGAAGGGTTTTTTTTGAGGGTTATTGGTTTTTTTTGGTAGTTCCGATAAATGCTGCTGCTCACATCTAGGACAGTTTTAAAATGTGGTAATAAAATACAGTACTGAGCTTAACCATGTTAAGAGGCAGTGATTTTTTTGTGTTCAATAAGRTAAAAGTGATTGAATATCTTCAAGAAGGCTGATCTGTGTTTGCATAAATGTCAAAAAATCAAGTTTTGTCTTCAGGAAAAGGACTTTTTGAMGGGGCAGTTTTATTATATTTTTATCATATTTTATTATGTGTTAAAATAGGTATACATTAGTATGTTCAGTGTATATGGCTGATAGGTACTTACTGATACATGTATTTTAAGAAAAAGTCTTACAGTAACACTTCTCTCTATACAACAGCATTTGTGTTAGTGATGAATTTGTTCTACTTCCAGAGAATTGAAAACAAGTCTTTTAAATGTTCAGTCTAATTTCATAAGCTCCATATTTTCTCAATGAGTATTCTAAATACGTTCTACCGTGTCCTTGTAGTCTACCATGTGGAAGTTTAATACATCTGGTTTAATATCCGGTACAAATCTTATTGAAAATATAATGCTGACTAAGACTAAATATACATACACACACACACACACATACATACATACATATATGAAAAGGTAGTTGTTAAGCTGTTTGTGGTATTTCAGGTAGTATTTTATGACCTTTGAAAATTTCTCTTTTAAGTTCTACCGGGCAGAAATTGAAGCTCTCCATTCTTCTGGGACAACTGCAGTTGTTAAATTTTGTGATTATGGAAATTATGAAGAGGTGCTTCTCAGCAACATCAGGCCTGTTCATGCAGACACATGGGTATGTGATAACAAATTGTATTAAAAAATATAAACTACATAGTCTGTACAAAATATGTAACCCTTCAGAAATTAATGCCTACTCATGCAGAGTGCTAATTGCATGTGTAGAAAAATAGTTGAGCGAATACACAAACAAAATCTCAACATTTAGTTGTCTATATGAAACTTCATAAAAGTGTATTATCATGTGGTATTCTTCCTGTATAATAAATTTCAATTGTATTGTTTGAAAATGAATAATTGACCTGTCAGCCGAACATTCTTATGCATATTTTCTTTCTAAAACTTGTTGCTTACTCTATTAAACACAGTTTTCTGTTTTATTTCATGTACATTGTATGTTGTTCTGTAAAGGTTAGGAAACAGTCTTTTAAAATATATATTCTGAAGGTTTTTATTACGTGTGTATGTATGGCTAAAAATAGACATCTGTATCAGTTTATTTTGTATCATGATTTTATTCTTGTTTCAATAATTTCTTCTTTACCAAATGTTGTGGTGGAGGTGTATGCCTCAAAATTTGTTTTATGAGGTTTAGAATGTATTAGCCTTATGGAAGCTGGAAATTTCAAAAGGCTTTATTTGTGAATGTTATGGAAATAGAGGTGCATTTTGATTTTTTAAAAAAAATGTCAGGAGTGCACAATTCTKTGCTGTTTACTCTTACTATAAAAAGCTGCACAAAAAGTATTCATATTTGTATATTGATTCCTTAATGACTAGTTGACTTGTGCTTATTTTCATTTCTTACCTCTGGGTTATATAGCCATATTAGTAYGGCTGCAGAGGCTGAACAGTTAACTACTGTTTCCTGCCAGTGGTCTTTTAACTTGTGTTGTTGCTGTAGCTCTCAGATGCCCTTACGGCCTCTGAGATGGCCTTTTTGTACTTAAAAAGTTATCTGAAGCTCTCCCCAGCTGATGCATCGCTGTTTCTATGAAAATTTACCTCCCCCCCCCCCCCCCTTCTTTTTATCCAAATAGCTGAGCTATAAGGTGCTAGTTTCTTACTGTATGATTGTACTTATTTGGGCCCTTTTTCTGGATTAATATCAGCCTTTTTTTCATACATTTGATTACAATCTTGAGGAGTGGCTTTTATTTTAAGGAGTGGCTTTTATTTTATTTTAATCCTCTGAAAGTTAGCTCTCACAGTCGAAGAAGGTGAGCTGGTGTTAAGACTAAGTCGATCTAGTAGTGAGGAGCCAACCTGAAGCAGTGGTCCTTCTTCCTGCCTCTTCTGCCTATCTCTGACAACATGTTCCTCCTGTTCCCTCTCTTCCCATGTTGGATCGTCAGTGATGTAGCCACAGGATGAGTTGAATTATGTGGACCACTTCTCCCCCGAATTTCATTTATTTCAGAGTTAGTTTGTTAAAGCTGACACAAGTAGGTGGGGTAAGGTATGGAGAGGGGTTTCTGCCGCTGAAGTAGCATACTCCGAACGTCATGCTGTGTCCTGATCTAGTCATTGAGGCTTCCTCAGTTGTTACTGGGGAGAAATAAGGATTTTCCAAGGACCTTTCAGTCCATTCAGAAATGAAAGATACCTTTCTCAAGGTTCTTTTTCTCTCAAGGAAGCCTAGGTGAATAGCGTAAATTCAAACTACTATAGTTGATGTATAATGATCTAAAGTTATATAGTTATATAAGATAAATGCCAACCAACATCTTCACAGTAAACAAAATTTTTATGGTTTCTTTCTGCGGTTTTACTGTTTTGTTGCTAAAAAGTCGTTGCAGCTATAGGATTTTTTCAGGAGAAACTTGATTAGCACCTTGCTCTTCACTTTTTTGTGTTTGGATGCTAACTCTAGTGCTCATTATGCATTTGCTGTTCTTAATCATTTACTGGAGTCATGCTCTGACACTCAGGTTTGTCTTTTAAGCTGAACACTGTTGGTCACTTTTCTTTGTCTCAGTGTTCATATTAATATATAAATCTAGATAGCACACACAAATGCAAAATGAATTTCTCATGCTGCTTAATACTTAATTCTTTGTCAGAAGATTTAAGTAACTTTGTGATATTTCCTTTTCACAAGAGAACAAAACAGATTTTAAACTGACTTCAGTAATTACTTTTCTTTCACTGATTGATGTAAGCAGCAGCAATCAACTTGCTATTAGAAGTGTTATGCTAAGTTTTATTACAGTCCTTCCAGGTAACTTCCAGATAGCTAAGTCTTTCTTAGCTGTCTGTATGGAAGAGTTGTTACTAATGTGGAAATACACTGTATATGAGTTCTGATGTCCTAATGCTGCCAGTTTTTCAGAATCCTTTTTGAAAGAGTTGTTGATATTAAGAAAAGGTTTAGTGAATTGACTTAAAGGCATAAATTTAGTCTGTGTGTTAGAATTGATTATTCTTTACTGTTTTCTCCAGCACACTTTTTGGTACTCATGTGTTGAATTTAATTTTTTTTTTTCCCAAAAATAAACTGGTGAAAGTATACCACTAGGAGGAAGAAGGAGGAAAAAAAAAAAAAAAAAGGCATAAAGTTGCTCATCTAGTCACTTGAAAAAACAGCCAAAATATCACAGTGTCCTTATTTTGATAACATGACCTATTGTTTAAGCACCTGAGCTTCTGGTCTACTTTTGGCAAACTTTATAGTTATCAAAAATAGTAAATTAATGAAAATTCTTTACATTGTTAGTAGGTTTAATATAATTTCGTTTTCTCTTCACCCCCTGCTGGTTAACATTCTGCTCTCTATTCCTGCTGACTCTCTAATACTGAACTGCACTGCATTAGTACAAGTTCTGTGGTTTTGGTGGGTTTTGTTTGGTTTTTTGTTTTGTTTTGTTTTTTTCCTTGACTGCAGATCAAATTTGCCTGATATTTTCAGGCTACATTGTGCTTTCCACTTTAATGGAAGAAGTGTTACTAGATGATCTTAAGACTCCTTGATAATTGATTGTATACTGTCCCAGTTTGCCGTGAATCCTTCTGAGTTTTCAGTTCCTCTGACACCTAACATGCTGCTATTTATCTTTCTGATGGCTGGAAGTATAGAAGATAAAGCTGTGCTTTACATAAGGTAAATCAAAAAGCTAGTGGGGAATTTTTTTTCAATAATCAATACAATACCCATATAAATATATGTAAGAACAGTAATACTGGCTTTTTTTTCTTAGTACTTGCAAAATATGTCTTAGGTATGCAATTCATAAATAATTTTAATAATAAAGTTACATTTGGATTCCACTGTTCTAGAGTTCTTCTAAGTATACTGTATATAACACTACAATACTGTATCCTTCTATTTCCCTCAATGTAGCAGGGGTCACTTAATGAAAATTTTATAATCCCAATGAAAAAAATCACGGAAAAGCCATTGTAGAAATAAGAACTGCTTGTTTTTTCTTGTAAAATATGTAAGATTATACTAACAACTGAAAAGCATGGAACATTAAGGGCCTTCCTGACTCACTTAATAGTTGTTCTGTGGAAAAAAAAATTAAATAAAGTCAAGATAATACTTTAAACTTTAAGTCTTAATTTTATTCTCTAACTTGTAGGATTTTCTTTCCTTAATAAATTAYGAAAATGTGTAGCCTAAGTACTGTACTTGTGACATTTTTCCCCGAAGCCAAATCCTTGCTTTTCCTTTACCATTCTGCATTTCCTTAGTCATGTAATAGGCCTTGTTCCGCCATTTACACTATGATTACCCTTCTTTTTTTTGTTTTCTATTATTATATGAAGGAAATAAAGATTGTAGTTTTCCCACCTATGTATGTTATGACCTTATTCTGATTGCTCTCAAAACATGCTAGAATTCATATGAATTTTTTGCTTACAGTAATTCACTTAAAAATACTTAAAAAGTCTGTAGTTTAGCTTAGTTTACTCTTCCTGTATCTTGCASTGTATTTCTGCCTAAAGAGGTAAGAAGGCAAAAATTATTATTAAGGTATGTATAATCCTAGTTGTTCTATAATCTGTTTTGTTCTGTGGAGACTGAAAATCCACTGTGCAGTTTTCCTCAACTCATTCCACTAGTAAGGAATGAGTTGAGGAAAGAAAATAGCAAAGGGTCTTGGATTACAGTTAATTCATGCCAGCAGACATTTGAGAGCTCAGATTTAGTAACGTTGTGTCTTGTACCTCACAGAGCTCTAAGAGCTTCTACAGATGTTGAATTGTCTTAAATCAACCTGTAATTCAGGGCTTTCTTATACCTGTCCCCTGTTTCAGGTAAGTAAAGAAGTAAACTCCTGTGAGTTTTCTGAAGGTGTTCAAACCTTTCTCCAGCAATGTAAAGAGCAACACTGAAAACCATTAAAGATAAAGGCTTACAGCTGCCTCTTTAAGCTGGAGAAGACTTTTGCCTGTCTGTTTTGTGGAGGTTTTGAACCCATTCCAGTGTCTTGATTTACGACAGGCAAATACTTACTTGAAGGATTCGGTGCTATTTCTTCATAGCTCTTCAGCCTGGACGACCTTGGCATCACACTATGATCTTTTTGTGTTGTGTGTCAAGCAGGAAGTCTTTCCCATTGAGTAATTAAGTAGGACACATTAAGATAAATGTGTCTTGTTTGGATCTCTTATCGAGCTTCTGTCCTCATTGATTATACTAAAAACAAGGCTGTTAAAAGAGAATTGTACAGTCTACTTAACCTGCTCTAAGATTACTGTAGAAAAAATGTCCCTAAATAGTTGCATCAGACAAGAATTTGATGTCTTTAGTTCTTTGGCTTCTGTACTGTTAGGAAAATCTCTAGAATAATTTTACAGTTCATAGTTACTCGTGGACTAAATTAATTAAATGAAGGCTGGGTATTTTGGGCTACCCTTCTTCCTGAGTGGTGGTGCATATTTGTTAATTAATTTTCATCTAAAAAGTTACTAGTGTGGATTTTAGTTTCCACAAAAGGCCATCTTTCTGCTTTACTAAAACACTTTAGATTTAGGCAGTTATTTTGTTGGGATGTGCCTCATCCGTATGTGGTGATTTCAGTTGCCTCTGTCCTGCCAGGCTGAAAAATTATTTTCATAGTCTGTCCTAAACTTTTTTTAATTTTCTTACCAGAGCCTTTTTTTACTTACTGGAAATGTTGCCTTAAATTCCGTCACATCTTTTGCACAGCGTTGTCATACAGCCTTTACACACAGAATTAACCTTCAGGTCCTGTCAGGGTAATTCTTTATGTAATTTATTTGTTTCCCCAACCTTCTCTTAAGAGGCAGTACTTAGAGACAAGCGTTGTGGAAAGCATTTATCCTGGTAAACTACTAGTATTTTTCTTTAGCACCTCTATGCTCTGAGAAACTACATAGTTTTTCAGACTTTAGCTTGGTGTAGCCGTGTTGGAATATAGACAGATGATCACAACTTAAGTTAACTGTTCCTCTGAAAGTTGCTGGCCCTCAACTGAAATGTAATAACTGACATTTAAAGGTGGTTGGGGAACTGGATTTTACTTCTTAATAAACTAAAAGCAAGCAAATTTCAGTTGAGAGGAGGTAATTTATACTGAGTGGGCATAAAACAATGGCTTTCAATTTTCTATCTGTATCATTAGGCATTGCAAAATATGTTTAAGTCTTCCACTTGAGCATTTTATATTCATCGAACTATGCAATATCGTTGCAAATTATTGCCAGCTGTACAAATCAGATTAAGGATACATTCTTCTTGGAGTTTGTAKTTATTAAAAAAAAGCTGTGACAGTTAAAGCAGGATACTTTGAGCATTACGCTGTTCTTCTCCTCCCCCCCCYGCTATTAAATGTAGTTAATACGATGATGATTCATTATTTGGAGACTGCATAGGGGCTCCTTACGTTGTTTATTTTGAGAGAGACTGTTCCTCATTAAACACCTTCCTTTAAAGTGATTTGCAATTTTCTTCTGAGATAGCATAGCTTAACCTGTTTTAAGTATTGTGTTTTATCTTGTTGTCATGTGATGAAAGCCCTTCATATTCTCGTTTTAAGACTTCTGAAGGATTTTATGCTTGCATTTCTCTGTATTGTTTATGTTGAGGTTGACCATGTTGAGTATGTAAAAGAAGTTTCATGTGTAAAAATGTCCGGACTATTCCTGCCATCACCATTTCTCTTCTGATTTCCTCCTCTCCTTCACGTTTGAGTGTTCTGAGTTTGTCCACATTTAATAGATTAATTCAAAAGATTTTAATTAAAGAGGAAACTGGAGGAATTGGCATAGTATTCCTGACTGATTGCTTTCTAGGGAAGAGAGACATGATGCTGTTGGCTTGGTATCGCAGAAGAGAAGCTATGACAAACCTAATCTGTAGTGCAGTATGTGTATATGATTCTGGATCTTACTCCCTCTTATGTATACAGCATATGTTGAATAGACACATTATTTAATGTACTGAAGTTTCCTTGTACAGCGATGGTTAATGACTGGAATGCTTGGGGTTTTTTTTCCTTGTTTGATGACTTGCAAGTGTTACCAGTAATAATATCTGTGAACAAGAAATCTTCCATAACGTAAGAACTTAAAAAAAAAAAAAAAAATTGACTGTGAAGGCAATTTTTTGCAGAAAGGTGATTAGTTTTTTCTTCATAGATGTTAAAGCATGTGAAATTACTACTTTTCAGTTATTTTTTGTTTGGTTGAGGTTTTTTGGGGTTTTTTTTGGGGGGGGGTGGGTTGGTTTGGGTTGTTTTTGTTTTGAGATGTGTTTTTCTCCTTCTGTTGGCTTACTTTCTTAGAGTAAATTTTGTAAGGTTTGTAACAATGACAAGGACTCTACTCATGCTTTATTTTTTTTCATATTAATAATGTCATTTGCAGGTTTCTTTCATGTCCCAAGAGAGGCATTTAATTAAATGAGTACATATGGATATCTGAGCTAGAGATAATTGTTCACGTTGTCAAAGAATAGCAGCAATTAATCAGATTTTCTCAGAATATCTTTAGAGAGCAAAAACAGAAGAGGAAATGTTTTGGCCTGACATCTCTCCTACAAAATTTGCTTGTCTTCTCAGAACTTGGTTGGTATATCTAGATTTTCAAAGTTTTAGAGAAGTATTATTTGCTTCAACCTTACACAAAGCATTTACTATCTTTGCTAAGTTAGTCAAGATGCATTTTTTTTATAAGTCTAGAACAAAAGGCTAGAACAATCAGTCAATTCTTCTAATTTACTGGGGGGCGTAGAATGTCAAAGATTTTGAGATTAATTCCATATTCCTTTTAAAAATTAAGTGTGGTGTTGAAGAGCTCTTTGCCAAAGTGGAATACCTGTTTTTCTAATGAGAGCAGGAGTTGGTTAACAAGAAAGCTATAAATATGTGATGGCTACATAGAGGGTGTTTTTTTTTCCCATGTTTTGTGCATTTATTGTGTATGTACCACATACTGAACATCAAACATCATAGAGTCTTCTAACTTGTGACATGCTATCATGCAGGAGGATATCAGAGAATATCTTCATTGCTCAGAAAGATTGTTCAAGATTTTCTTGTGCTTCTGAAGCACATATACTGGTCATCTTTTCTTTTTGGTTTTGTTCTTTCATTACCCTATACTTGCCAAGTATTTTTGTTGGTACCTAGTTGGAAATGTTATTTCTGACTCCTTACTGGAAATCTTGAGAGCTTATTTCATGTACATTCGTTTCAGTAGATATAAAATGTGTCACTGAAAAGGTTTGTGTAGTTATGTCATAGTATCCTGTTTCCTTTTTTAATTTGTTYCTTGTGTTGGTCTGTTTTCTGATCTCCTGGGCATTTCATTCTTTCCCTACATTCTATTTACTCATATAGGACTTCCGTTGTGGGTCAAATGGCATATAGGAGAAAATGAAAACAGCGGTGTTTAGCTATTGCAGTAATCTTTGTTCCTTTCCTGATGGAGCTCCTTCAGTGTACCTTTTCACTCCAGGACAGTGATGATGAACCTTCTTGAGTGCTAGGGCTGAAAGTAAAATTTTACAAGATATTGGATGTGGACTTTGGGGGGGCTTCTCTTCTTGCTTGCTTTCCTTCTTGGCCCATTCCAGTCTTGCTTCTTTTCCCTATTCACGTCGTCGGCCTCCTTTTGATGTCTGACACCCGTTAGGTTACGTCAGCCGTCCTCACTGCTGGGTGTTGTGAGGCCCAGCCACTGGAAATTGCGTCATAAGTCATAGAGTTTCATCATCGCTGTCCAGGGAGAGGAGAAAAGTTGAGTCCCCGGTGAGAGAGTTGAGTCTCCCAWGAGTTCCAGGCCAGTTAAAGGAGGGAGCTACTCAACAAAGGTTGATCTCTTGACCTGGAAAAGGACTTCCCTCCATATCAAGGAGGGAAGAGAAGTACCGCGAACGTGAGTAAATTGGTGTGTGTGGGATTATTATGTAGTGCTTTTGCTTTTCTTACAGATGGGAAAGTTTTTGGTTTTTTTTTTTTACTTTGTTCCTACCTTATTGACTAATTATGTGTAGACATAAAAGTTTGTTGAAGATTAGATTTTAGAGCTTTAGAATCATAGAATCGTTTAGGTTGGAAAAGACCTCTAAGATTGAGTCCAATCGTAAACCTAACACTGCCAAGTCCACCACTAAACCATGTCCCTAAGTGCCACATCTACATGTTTTTTAAATACCTCGAGGGATGGTGACTCCACCACTTCCCCGGGCAGCTTGTTCCAGTGCTTGACAACCCTTTCAGTGAAGAAATTTTTCCTAATCTCCAACCTAAACCTCCCCTGGCGCAACTTGAGGCCATTTCCTCCCATCCTGTCACTTGTTACTTGGAAGAGACAGCGACACCCACCTCGCTACGATGTCCTTTCAGGTAGTTGTAGAGAGCGATAAGGTCTCCCCTCAGCCTCCTTTTCTCCTGGCTAGACAACCCCAGCTCCCTCAGCCGCTCCTCAGAAGACTTGCGCTCCAGACCCTTCACCAGCCTCGTCGCCCTTCTCTGGACACGCTCCAGCACCTCAATGACCTTCTTGTAGTGAGGGGCCCAAAACTGAACACAGTATTCGAGGTGCAGCCTCACCAGTGCYGAGTACAGGGGCACGATCACCTCCCTACTCCTGCTGGCCACACTAYTCCTGATACAGGCCAGGATGCCGTTGGCCTTCTTGGCCACCWGGGCACACTGCCGGCTCATGTTCAGCCATCTATCGACCAACACCCCAAGGTTCTTTTCCTCCGGGCAGCTTTCCAGCCACTCTTCCCCAAGCCTGTAGCGTTGCCTGGGGTTGTTGTGACCCAAGTGCAGSACCCGGCACTTGGCCTTGTTGAACCTCATGCAATTGACCTCGGCCCATCGATCCAGCCTGTCCAGATCCCTCTGCACAGCCTTCCTACCCTCAGGCAGATCAACACTGCCGCCCARCTTGGTGTCATCTGCAAACTTACTGAGGGTGCACTCGATCTTTTTGTCCAGATTATTGATAAAGATATTAAACAAGACCGGCCCCAAAACTGAACCCTGGGGAACACCGCTTGTGACTGGCCTATCCTGTAGCAGTTTAAAAAGTTTCTAATGTTTGTAAGCATATGGTGCCCATCATAACTTTTTGATCCTGTTGTAGAACTTGCCAGGTGAAATGGTCTATTTATTTTTTCAAAGTAGTGGTTCATACTTAAAAAATACGTGCAATTCAGCATATTTTATTTTAAAATGTATGCATACAACATATACGTAATATAGAGGTTCTGACTTTCAAGTTAAGATATTCTCTTTTATGGGACTATTCTGAGTTGCTTCATGGGCAGTTTCACTTTTAAGACTTTCTTAAATTGCTGTGTCCCTGCACCACCTGTAAGCATTTTTTTTTTTTTAATAGGAGTTGGGATATTATTGTTTGTTTAAAATTTTTCTGTATATTTACTTAATACTTTTTGCCATGTTTCACTTTCCAAATTTTTTTTTGTGCAATTGGTCATTCACAGAAACACATAGGCGTTTGTTTACTGGATATACACGTGTTTGACGTTGGGGATTTGTACACCAAATTTTGTCATGGGTGAATGTGTGCACACAGTATTCTGTTTCACCTAAAATGTCACCAAAACTCACTGCTTCCCTGTTTAGGTTTTGATAACGGTTTCATGCCCTAACAGCAAAGCATTAGATAATTTCTCATAGTATCACTTAGTGTTTTCTTTCTAAAATTTTTTGTTGGCAGCATTTTCTGATTACAAACTAAAGTAAGTCTGGCAACTTGCTGCAATACAGCAAATATGGTTTTTTTCGCCCATATGGAAGTGTATGATTTTGCTTATGAGTGCACTTAGTGCAAAGAAACTTAATACTCAATTTTTTTTTCCAAGTCTATGCAAGTATTCTTTTTTGCTATATGTTTAGGACTGTGTCTGTATTACCAGCACACTAGACCTTTCCAGAGGTCTTCATTCAACTTGATGTTCTAAAAAACTGGATGAATACCTTATTTATTCAAAACCAAACCAAAACAAAATGTTGGGGAGAGGGAAGGGCTGACAGTTGTATGTGGGAGGAGTGATGGAGCTGGACCCTTAATTTGCTGCTCTTTTTTGAAAACTGGCACAATTGCTCCTTATAGTAATACTACTCCTTATGGCACATCAGTGGTTACTGTTACTGATTTCATGTTGTTAAATTTGTGTTTTGTTGAAAACATTTCCACTTCCAGTTTGTGGCTTTCTTCTTGCTGAACTGAGAAAACTGGATGTGTATGCTGGTTGCGTGTTATTTATATAGCAGATCTCACTTCAGTGTATCTACTTTTCTTTTAGAAATTATTAAAAATAAACCTTTAAATATTTATAGTTTGATATTGATACTACTCAGTGTGAAGAAGCTTTTACTAATAGAAGAGATATGGTGTGAATGGCTTAAATATGTATTTCTAAGGAACTTTTAAAATTCATTACTTTTTTCTGTATTGAGAACATAGTGACAACTTGCAGGGGAGTATGTTTGTTTCAAGCACAAATCTCACAAGAAGAGCTGCACATTTATTTTAACGTGTGCCACAGGGAATGACTGCAAGTATGACTAACCTGTGCAATACCCTTAAGGGGAACAGATAAGTTAGGAAAATGTCTATGGCATAATCATGCCCCAGGCTTACATTATCCTAGCTTTATGGAAATGTAATTGGAATGTAGTCTATTTAGAAAACAAATGAGTGTTTGTTTGAGGAAAAGCAATGAAGTACAAAGAAATGTCTGATTCTAAGTTAATTGTTGTGTTGCTTTTAGCTGTCTTAGATTTAAGTATGTAATTCTTTTCCTTGTCCATCCATCTATTTTCCATTTTTTTGKTTTTTTTTTTCTGAAGAATCTACAAATTTTCTGTCACTTGGTATCTAATGTTTATTGCTGCACTCAAAACTGAGGATGTATATTGTCTTAACAGAATCATTTAAAAATTAGCTGTATTTGAAGCTCAGCTGCTTTTGTCGTAACTTTCAGCAGAGGAAAAATGAGATAAATCTAATTAAAAATGTTAATAGTGTATATCCAATTTTTTCAGGATCACTGAATCATTTATTATAAATTTAGTATCTTAAATTAATGTGTAATAAGGTTTCAGTTGATAAATTGCCAGCCCTGAAAAATGCGTTGTAGAGCTTTACAAAAACTGGCCAAGAAATTGTAAAATTATTTGACTTCTGATGTTTGGTTAGTGAAAGTCAACAGAAAATATTTATTATCATTAATTGATTTCTGATGTTAAAGACTGCTYAGGGGAAGGTCATCTTGAAATTTTTATTTTTAAAACTGAAAAGCAGCTGATGTTACAGCATAGTTCCGTGCCACCTAGTTTTACATACCATAGTTAGGAACATACTTACTTGTGGCCCGTGTGTGTTCAGTGGAGACAAAGACATACCCTCATAAGGATCAATTCCTTTTTCTAAGGGAAATAAACRAAACAAATGGTTTGTATATGTTTTGGTTGCCTTTCTTTTTTTAATGACATTACAGCAAGTTTGTTTTAATGACTCGTTAGTAGCTTTTGAATTTGACTACCCCTGCATTAGGGAAACCATTAACTGAATTTCTCTGTTGCATAAAAGGCTTTGTACAGAACTTGAAAGTAGGATATAGTGTTTTACTCATACCGTGCATCAAAATCTCGTGCAATTTGAGAAACAGTAGAAGAGAGAAAGATGGCACTAGTGTAGTAGGTTAAAATGTTATATAAATGGGTAGGAATTATTCTGACTGTGTATAGAATGGTCACAAACAGTAATTGTGTAGCTGCAGTTCAAAGTCTCAGGAGGTTTTTAGTAAATCATACAGTACCATACAGCAAGTCAGTTGTATCCCTTTAAGGACAATTAAAGTTTTGTTAAGATTTTGCAGTAAATCTCTCAGTAAGTTCCATAATACATTTAACATTGCTAATTCTGTCACCTCTGTCTTATATTGTATAGTATAATACAATATTTTACTATAGTGAAGCTAAAGCTAAAAGCTTCAGCAAAGCTGTTGATGGTTTTGATGTAAAAGTCAAATCAGAGTTACCTATGGRGTACTATATATGTAGTGTATATGCGTTCATACACATGTATGTTATCTGTACTAATTATCTAATGCTTGTAATGTCCCATATGTAGCCAGATGCTTATAGGATTGTGACTTTCAAGTAGGAGGAGAACGTGTATACTCTATAAATCCTTCACACTTGTTTATCCTGCATATCCTTTACAGACAGAAAATAATGCCAACGTATCAATGCAGTCGGTAAGAAAAATCTTTGAAGTCCTATGTAGTCTCTACTGTTGATGGAGTTGAGCTTCCTTATTGGAAGTGGCCAACGTCAATTTTCCTCAGGCATGTGCTATTAGAAGAAATTTAAAATTAGATTGAATTAAAAGTTCTTGATAAAATTTACTTTAAAATGACAATATTTTCTTTTTAAGCAGACCTTACAGATTCCTACCAATGCAGGATAAAAGTCTATTGCTTTTAAAAAGATCTATTTAGACAATAAGGCCAAACATTTCCAATGTATGTGGTCCTTCCATTTTCTTCCTGTTTTTTTTTTGTTTTGTTTTGTTGTTGTTCTAGAACAGTGCAACTGTTTCCATAGATTACAGTAGATCCTGGTTAGTCTATTTGATTAAATATCYTGTAGTTAACCAACTTGATGGTTGTATCCAGAAGCCAACACTAAAACAGGACTTTCTCAATGTGAGAGAGAAAACTGTGAAAAAGCACATGTAAACATTTTCTTTATRTTTAGGGATTTTTGGTTTACATTTATTTGAATAATTTAAAGCTGTATTCTTGGTGTTCTGTAGGTTTTCTATATGCTTTTCTAAGGATAATCTCAATACCAAAAGTTTTCTCATCTGAAACAGAAGATAAAGTGCTTGTTTTAGCTCTTTCATTGTCACCTCAGTAAAATATATCTGGATACCTAGAAATATGTATATGGAGAAAGACAGAGATAGAGACAATGGGGAAGGATGAAAGAATGAATGTAGCTTGAATGTCATTGTTCTGGTTTTGTGAGTTAGAAAATGCCTTTCATATGTCTTGTCATTTTTTCCCCTTTCATTCATGATTCAAGAATGAAGAAATATCTGATTCTTTATTTTTGAATTGTCTTTGCCTTTCTTTCACTTTATTTTCACAAGTCCCCTGTAAAGTTACCAGTTTTATTAGACGTTAATGGTTTGGTCTTTAGGATAATTTAAAGTTAATTAGAAATCTGGACAATCTGTTTTAAGTTATAAATGTGCTTACAATCCATTGTAATTATTTTAAATTTAAAAAAACTACCATTCTGATTAAGTTTTAAAAAATTGGAGCAGGTCATGTTTACTAAAAGAAGTAAAACCATAAAATGTAGAACCTATGAACTCTATACTATAAAAATGATTATTAGAAGGACATGGGTGATAGTGAGGGTTAACTTAAAAATGAAAAAGTCCCTGAGTAGGTTTTTTTTAAACTCCTTGTGTTTAAATAGTAACTTTGGGACCGTTCTGTCTGACATGCATGCACACAAACATACATGCACTCTGATAAGAAGGTTCCTCTTCAGCTCATAAGCCATTATCCTCCTCAGATACTTTTATTTGTTCTTAATTGATTGCTTCTAATGGCGAAATCTGTTTCACATACCCATAATGTTTGAATAAGGGCAGACTAATTGCATATTCCATAAGATTATTTTAAGGGGAAAAGAATTTAAGAATGACTAGGAGTGTGATTTCATGGACTGAGCTGATGACCAGCTGTCTGTCAGCTCTGAGAGAAGGAAGCAGTTCTTCCTCCCTAATCCTGACCATCCTGCCTTTTGAACCTGCATTAGTTAAAGATTGCAACTCTACACCTGAGCAAGAAAGGGAAGGGAAAAGTGGAAAGAAGAGTGATGAAAAAGGTGCAGAAGAAGAGAAAGGAAAACAGTTTCAGCAGTAGCAATACATTACATTGGTGCAACTGTCTATGGTACCACAGACAGCCTACATGTCAGAATTAGGTTGTAAATTTAAGGGTGTCACATAGTTGGTTCCTTTGTTTAGTTATAAAAGATTTAATTGTAGTGTGATGATACACTTCAAAAGATCCAGGCGAGAGTTAAGTAACAATAATAATTGTGTATCTTACCGTTAACATTCAAAAAGGTATATTAAAAGGTTAATTTAAAAAAACTTTATCATGTAATTCCTACATTATAACTTTTTTTAAAAAGTAACTTTTTTTATTTAAACACAGCCATATCCTTACAGTTAGTTACGTGTAATTCTAGTCATCAGTGATACATTACTGCAGTGTCTTACATGATATGTGTGAGCATACTAAAAGTATATTTTTTCTAAAAATGTAATGCTATCCTGACTCCTCTAAAGGCACATTAATAGGGCTAAGAGTTTATATTAATTATCTGGCAGCAGTGAGATGTCAGCTCTATGCAGGTCTAGCAGTATAACCTCGAATCCCACTTGTCCTTCTCAATCATAATTTAACTCAGAAATTTGTATGGCCATAAGCCCAGTCTAATATAGATGTGTTGTGTACTGTGAAAAAAAAAAAAAAATCGTGAGCATCTGCAGACTCACAAAGATTACTCTGTGAGAGGAACTGATATTTTAAGTAACAAGCATAACTTGCAAAGAAAATTGATCAAGAACAAATATGTTGAATTATTCTGTAATAGACACTTCAAAAATGCTCTTGTCACAAAGTCAGTACTTGGCTAAGATCCTTGAAAAACCTACATTAGTGGTAATTTCTCTTTTACTTGGAATTTTCACACCTCATTTGATAGTAGTTTTTGAAATTATGCCCTAAAGCCTCTCTAAGATCGTATAACTTAAAATTGTGCTTTTATTAAATGACAAAAACTATTTTTTCACAAAATCCTGTTTTCATTCTTAGTTGTTATGGAGTTCTAAGAATCCATTTAARTATTCAGATAAAGTAAAAGTTTAAGGGAGTACTGTAGACACTTTAGCCAATGTTTTTTTTTCCTTACAAATATAGTATATATAACATATTGCAATTTAGATATTTAAGTTTAGCTTTTTCTAGGAAACTTGTGAATTTTTCAGTATGGCCATAGTGTAGTTGGGTTTTCTGTTTGGTTTCTTTTTTTGATACGTCTGGAAAATCTTACAATCTATTTTCGATTGATACAAGCACGGGTAAGTCGAAACTGCAAAAATCAAAGATGAAAGTACTCAAGGAGATCAACACTGGATGATTAGGCAAAAAAGGCAAGTTGTAAGAAAGGAATTTAACCAGCAAAACAAGAGATCACTTGGTGTGTTAACAGCAGGAGACAGCTGCTGCCAGCATAGCAGGCACTGCAAAGGGGCATTAAATCTGGACTGGGAAATGGGAGTTGAAATGCACATGAAAGAAAAGTTCGTTTCGCAAGGAAGCCAACACTCTTTCTTTGTACTGAGTCCAGCAAGTTTCCCATGCGTCGGGTATTTGGGTAAAGTTAAAACTACAGCTTAAACTGAAACAGTGGTTTGACATTACTGAAATGGAAAATGTCTTCTCCTTTCTTTGCCTTCTGTCTCTTTTTTGTCCCATGGTTCCTGGCCCCACACTAGTCCTTTATGTCTCCTTGCGCAGTCTCTAGTGCTCATCCCTTAATAGCCCACTTTATAGCCCATAGAGAGCTCTAAATGAAAAGCCTTAGCAGAAGGGCCCAGTGAATAGAGCAGAATTTTCTGTTCATAAGCAGGAATAGACAGAGGTCGCTAGTTTGTAGGTGGCAAACTGCTGGAGCTGCTCAGCTGTGACTTGCAACTGCATCCTAAACATATTTGAACAGAACATGCAGCAAGGCTTTTGTTAACTATAGTTAATAACTATAGTTAAGAAAAGTTAATAACTTTCATCCTGCTCTTTACTGTCATCAACCTATTCATTGTTCTCAGAAGTTATACAGTAAGTATTCACTTCAAGGACTGTGTTTAAAAAAAAAAAAAGCTTCTAAACAGTTCTTTTGAATGCACTGAAAGCAGTCTTGCAATTGAAATTCAATGAGAAAGCTTTTAATGAAATATAAATTTACTCTGCTCCAATATTGTTAATTTTAAAAGTAAATTGGTTGTTAAAGTATTTTAAATGCTGGATTTATAACTTACATTCTGCAGCTATGAAACCCGTTGAATTTTTTATGTAAAAGCATGCTAGTAGTAACTTGGCTGGACTGAAGTTACTTGCTGATTCACTAAGCTCAGCTGGTAAAGTATGGTGGTGGTACAAGCTCTTCAGAATATATGGATCCAAAATAAAAACACTGAGTGTGCATATATTCCTATTTCACACTTCTTTAGTTCTTGTCTGCCTTATGAGATGGAACAAAAATATCAAAAGTAACAGCAGATTTTTATGGCAAAATGAATAGAGGCTGAATTTCCTGATGACTTAGGCTTGCCTGTTCGCCATCTTATTTTAAATACCTAAAGAATGCTGACATCCTCCACCCTCTCTCTCGTGTCATTCTAACAYGTTACTGCAATAATTTCTTTGTGCATTTCATTGTTTGCATTGTAAACCTTTCCTTGCTTTTTCCTGTGGATCTGCCAGTTCTTGCTACATTTTGCAGTTGTGCRTAGTGGTATCATTTAATCTCAGGGTACATAGCCCTAGGTAGGCATTCTGCAAGTACTAGAAAACTCAGTACTGCATCCTGGAATATTAGATAAATAATGAGTAATAAGCTGAAGGATGGAGATAATAAAATATATACGTTTTTGAAGTAGTGTACTAATATGAAAGCTCTACTGGTAATAGAAGGAGAATGAAAATGTTCTGAGAGAGATTTGTGGCCACCTTTATAAAATATAATCTAGATCTTACATGGATAAGGAAGTAGGAAATGGAATAATTTAGAATGAGTCACAAGCAACTGATAAATTGAAAACAAGCAGCAAGAAAGATTGGAAAAATAGAGTTGGTGGCAAGATGTGTGACCTAATTCACTTCAGAGTTATAATGGAAGAAATGTAGACAGATGAAGTTTCTAGGTTGAARAACAGAAAAAACAAGGAAGTGAACATTACAGATACTAAGTTTTGCCTACATAGGGCGGGTGCTGTTCCAGAAGAGGGATAGCAGTTTTGAGCATGGGGTGGAGAGATTTTAAAGTAAGTCCTTAAGATGGAAATAAAATGGCAATAGAAAAAGGATGAAAGATCATCAGTGATGGATTGAGGGTCAGTGATCAAGAAATGGCAGAAAAAAAGAATGCAAAGCAAGAACCAATGTTTAATAAAGAGATGGCAGACTTCAACAAGACGATCAGTAACTCTGTGTGGGGAGTCACTGTGTATAGAGAAGAATGAGGTAACAGTTGAAAGGTGTTCTGTTGCTTATTCATTCTTATTAACATTTGCTGCATTGCTTGCTTTCATTTCATTCAGATCCTATTGTAATAAAAATACTTGAATTGGAATGCGTGCATCTGAAGCTTTTCATTCTATGTGTAAAGACAACTACACCAAAATAGAAATGTGTAAGACAAATTCTAGTTTTAATTTGATTTTACTGAATTCAAAGGATCAGCAGTATTAACTTTGAGATTTGATGAAGATTTGCTGCTCTAGAAATTTACTCTCACATACTTATCCTCAGAAAGAGGTTGGCTATTACAGGTGAGATGTCTAATTCACTACAGTCTCTTGAAAAAACACCAGTATGCATTGCTAAATTTTCAGGCATGCTTATATGCCTTTTAGTTTTATGGTTTGGAGAAGTCCAAATTTTTAGCACATGGAGGTTCACCAATTTATTCATGAAGAGTGAGCTCTTTTATGTTAGATTGAAGCTTTAGCAAATAATTTTAAGAAAACTTGCAATTGTGTCTTTTTTTACTGTTTTGGCAAATAATAGGGAACTATTCTCAGCTATTCAGGTTTCTTGGAATATACTGAAAGAGCTGAAGGTATTTTAGACCACTTCATGCATATAGCTTACCTTTTAACATTTTGATGCTAGCACAGCTTGTGTTGTCAGTGATGGGAGATTACTTCATATACTAAGTTGAGGGTTTGTACTAGGGCTAACAGTATAGCAAACTGTGTGGATTTTTTGGTTAGACATCTGCTTTTCTATTTTTTTTTCTTTTGGATAATCAGTGTCTCTGAACCTCTTTATATGAGCGAATCGATAGTGCTGCAAGGAGTAAAAGAGGTACACTGAGAAAAGTAAGTTTTATGGCAGAAATCCATGGTTCTCAGCCTTTGGCTACAGTGAAACTAAAAGATATAAATCAATTATGCTGTATTCAATTGTGCTGAAAATCTGTTTTCTTCTACAGTTATTGCAGACTCTCTGTAGTAGGGCTTAATCTCTTCTGGCAATATAGCTGTGACCGCAGACGTGCCCTGTAAATAGGAGGCCTTACCATGAGGAATGTGGTTGTCTGTAACTGTTACTTTAAAAATGCATGTTTATTGATATTCAAGCTGATTCAGAAAGATAAGTTTCTTGAGTAAGATCTGACTTTTCACAACAGAAAGAAACTGTAGATTTTCCTTTCTGTCTCTTTTAGTGAAATATTTTACTGCTGTGACTTGCTTACTCTTTGTTGTATGCATGCTGCACTCTAAGACAGTTCCTGGGTGTTGGAATTGTTGACGAACTTTTAATGAATCATTCAATGTTCTTGATTTGTGTTCCTATATGTTCCTAAGTTGTGAATGAAAGGGAATTAAGAGTTACATACTCAGTACTTTTTCCAAAAAGTGGATTTCTTACAGCATGTTCCCTCTAGACCTGGTGTCTGCTGCAGTGTAGTGTTAGGATATTAAACAAATGAAATTATAACTGTTTCCCTGAGACAGCATTTGACAATCATACTCATGTTCAGAAACTTTTTTTTTCAGCCTATAATTTTTTCTTATATTTCCCTTTGTTATCAACTCTACTCTATCACTAGCGTGTACCACCTTCAAATATTCCATCAGATGAATGTTTTCCCTTTCAGTTTTTTTGGCCAAAGTAAATATGTAGCTGTTTTAATCAAGAGGGTGGAGAACGATTTACAAAGGAAGATTATTTTTGTTGTATTTTTCTCTGAATTCCGTGTAATTTCTCAATATCTTTCTGGTATTGAGATGCCTAGGAATGAATGCAATATTGCAAATATGTAATTACCTCTCCTCTCATTATTCAGAGATTATATTTATTGTTGCTGCATATAGCAAATTCATATCTAAATTGCTGTCCACTATACTTGTAGGCTTTTTTCATTATTACTGCATCACAGATTTTTATCTACTGTTTCAGATCTGTGTTTCTAGTATGCATATTGCCAGATGCTGTTCCTTTTTCCTTTTTTCCCCTTTTTCCTTTTTTCCCCTTTTTCCTTTTTTCCCCTTTTTCCTTTTTTCCCCTTTTTCCTTTTATTTCCTTTTTCCTTTTATTTCCTTTTTCCTTTTTCTTTTTCCTTTTTTTTCTTTTTCCTTTTTTTTCTTTTTCCTTTTTTTTCTTTTTCCTTTTTTTTTCCTTTTTCCTTTTTTTTTCCTTTTTCCTTTTTTTTTCCTTTTTCCTTTTTTTTTCCTTTTTCCTTTTTCTTTTATTTCATTCCACACACATTGTTCCCAAAAGCTGGTATTTCTCTTGCTCTAGCAGGTTATCAAGGTTATCTTGCTTCTTGAGTTCGTTGCCTGTATGACTCTTGGAAAATAATTTTGCTTTAGTATATATGCTTTTTTCTGCAAATTTTTAGTTGCTGCTGCTGCTGCCCTGGGGATTGAGTTTTGAGATTATCCATCTTGTTTTTGTTAGCTTTCCTAGGTTTGAAAAACCCATTCCCATTATCTCACTTATTAAGTGGTCAGCAGCACAGAACCGGCAGTTGCTATGTGTGCATGAATTCATTCATACCTGTGCGTATGTATGTCTTGTGTGTATGTGTGTATGCATATACCTACTGATGCATAATGCACTTACCTACTCTTCCATTTAAAACAATGCTATTTACCTGCAGGAGGAGGAAGAAGAAACATACGAGCAAACTCTAGAATTCCGGAGAGGAGGTGATGGTCAGCCAAGACGGTCCACACGACCTACTCAACAATTTTATCAACCCCCAAGAGCTAGAAACTGATTAATAAGAAATAAAAGGTAAATATATGATACTGACACTTTATTTATGGGTTTAGATTTCAACAAAAGTAGATCTGGGTTGTTCTATACTTCAGTGTTCTTCAGTTTTGTGAAGTTCGTGAGAGAACTTTCTACAACTTTGCCAGTAGTTGATTGTATAAGAACGCTCAGCATTGGGTTGCAGATGATTAATATTTTGAACAAAGAAATTATTATCACCATTTTACAAGCAAATAGACAATTTAAAATTCCTAGAAAAAACTTTTTTCTCATTTGAAAAAAAAGAAGTATTAAGCAATAGCACATATATGACCTCCTTTGTTTAATAGTGGTAGTCTGTTTATAAGGAGCAAGCACAGAGCAGCGATTGCTACACCTATGGAGAACTATTGATATTAAATCAGTGTCTTATCATTTAAGTGAAAGTTTTTATGGTTGTGTCTTTTTAGTTTAGAGACCACTTCTTGCAGTCACCTACATGGAAGATATGTTTGGGATATTGCTTTTAWATTTTTTTAGGGATATTGGTATATTTATGATAGAAGTTGGATATCTCTGTTTCTCTGGATTTTGTGGCTGTAGGAAGAGACTTAATGTACCTGTAGGAAGATGGAAGGCAATAAAACCACTTCAGCAAATAGCTTTTTAACTTTGCTTTATGTAAGGACTTATGTCATCTGAGCAAGCTTTCACTTGATACTTTTTCATCTGAGAGCAGCAGCAAGTTTCTCTCCTTCACACACATTGGAACAGCTTCTTCTCTGAAATAGGTGGCTGTAGTCCCTGCTGAACTCAATACTGTCTGTCTTTGTCCAAAGTCCCATATTCTACTTTTTATGAGACATTTATGTGAATAAATATTCTTTCTATTGTTTTGCTTAGCATGGAAAGGAGAATTTGCAACAGTAAAATCTAAAGTCTGAGAGCTCACCATTGAATGGGGAGATACAAGGCCTAAGAATATTTACCATACTCTGAATCTTGAGGATATACCTGCACCTATGCTTTATTAATTAGCAGAAATGAAGGGATTGTATCTCATCCTCAGAAAGTATACCTAGAATCATAGAATCATTAAGGTTGGAAAAGACCTCTAAGATCAGCAAGTCCAACCGTCAACCCAGCATCCATGCCCACTCAACCATGTYCTGAAGTACCACATCCACACGTTTTTTGAATGCCTCCAGAGATGGTGACCCCACCACTTCCCTGAGCAGCCTGTTCCAATGCCTGACTACTCTTTCAGTGAAGAAATTTTTCCTAATGTCCAGTCTAAACCTCCCCTGACACAACTTGAGGCCATTTCCTCTCGTCCTATCACTTGTTACTTGGGAGAAGAGGCCAATACCCACCTCGCTACAGCCTCCTTTCAGGTAGTTGTAGAGAGCGATAAGGTCTCCCCTCAGCCTCCTCTTCTCCAGGCTAAACAACCCCAGCTCCCTCAGCCGCTCCTCATAAGACCTGTGCTCCAGACCCTTCACCAGCCTCGTCGCCCTTCTCTGGACACGCTCCAGCACCTCAATGTCCTTCTTGTAGTGAGGGGCCCAAAACTGAACACAGTATTCGAGGTGCATTCGAGGTACCTGATACATACATTCAGAAATCTAAAAAGACCAGCCAGATAAAACAGTTACAATTCTTTTACTAAACAAATCAAGTATGCTGTACTGCTTTCATTTTGCTTGTGGATCTTCTAAATCCTTAATTTTCAAACGTTGATTAAAAGTCTATCCTGAATAAAGAAAGCTTTGTAACGTCRCATGCTATTTGGTGTACATGTACAATGTGTCTTTGTCTTGAATCTGATTTTTTTTTTCTCTACTAGCCAGTTTATTTTTACTGAGCTCTTCTTAGTTCCTTTCCTTGCTCCAGTCCTCCACCTTCAGTTGGCTTAATAGGTGCTGCTGATCTCTGCAGCTTTTGATATTTCTGACATGCAGTAATGTACGATTTTACTTTCTTGATCATATGCTAAAATACCTTTCTCATTTGGGGGATTACTGGCAATATAAGAGCAAAATTTATTACTGACTCTTGCAAAGGTGATAATTATTCTATTTTTGCCTATATCATTCTATTTTCTATTTTAAGTAAGTGTATCAATCACTACCAATAAACATGTCATGAGATAATTTATGCAGAAATAATTCTGGCATATGCACTGAGCTGTGTTCTAAACCATCTCAGTTGGCTCAGAGGAGTGTCAGTGTGATCAACTGAATGAAATGTGTTCAGTGTAGACAGCAGTCAAAATCAGGGAGGGTTTTTTGTGTCTTTAGGTAATATTTTTGGTATTTTTCTAATTTTACAGTATAAATCTGGAAAACTGTGTTTGGCTTTGGTCAGCTGGGAGAGGGGGGAAAACAGGCATCCAGCGAGAGTGATAGTAACTCCTGCATCCCAAGAACAGAGAATGAATTGTTGGCAAGTAAGGAACAACCTTTCTAAGGCACAGGTGGTTGTTCCTTGCAGGTTTTCTTATACCTTGCTTTGAAGATTCTAACAGGATCCTGATTTAAATGGACAGCAGACTCGGTATCAAAACCTACCTACCATAAAAAATAAACAGTTACAGCCCTTCCCCTGCCCCAGTTCAAATACTATTGTTTTCTGTCAGACATCTCTTAAATAAAGGGTTTAGATTCAGCTGGTAAATAACGTCAGCTAAATAAACCTAAAAGCATTTGTCAACAAGTAGCAATGGACTCTTCTCATCCAGGAAAAAAAACCAAACAAGATATATTTTGGAAAATGTGTCGTGAAGCTGAATATAGTTTTTCAGCAACTACTTACTTTGCTTTAAAAAGTACATCTTTTATTGACAATACTTCCAGATACATGCTTCTTTTTCTTCGTCATAATTTAAAACTCTCTTCCTCAGTTGCTGAAATGAAGTATTTCCTCTGTCCTCTTTTGGCCCAGGACTGTTTACTTCAACATCTGCTCACGTTAGACAGATAGTGCCAATCTGTCATGCAAAACTGAATTTATTAACCCAGTGCAATGTACAATTAGTGGCAGCTTAAACCTGGTAAATTTTGGCTACTTTTGTAAGTCTAACTCTGTTGAAATATTATTCACTTTATCTTCTATGATACGAATAGCAAATATTGTAGAAGTTATATATACCTTAAATAGTCATAACTGTAAACCGCAATTCATTATGAGAAAATACAACTTACTGCTTGATAGGAAGATTCATTCCCTCTAGATCAAAACATTCAATGTCATCTTCATTGGCTGCCGTAACTGAATTGTCTTGAACTTTAACTAAGTGGAAACGATCTCTAAATGGCTCAAATGTAATCAGTTAGAATATTTGTGTATTTTATATTAAAATTATTTGCTAAATCTCACTATTTTAATTAGCTGCCTTATCAGATTTAGGTTTGTATTTGGAAAATTTCCAGTATTAAGCTCAACTACATTTCAACATAAAATAATGTAACACCTATTGGATGTTAACACCAAAAAGAAGTTGTCAAGATACGAAATTGGTCTTAGATTCTTGAAACACTGGGATCACTCAGGTAGAAAAAGAAAATAGAGAGGCAAGAGATGCCTTCTGTATAGAGGTTGGGTGGTGCTATGTAAGCATAGTTAGCTCCTGTTTTAGTTCCAGTCGAAACAATCCTTTATTTTGTCTAGAATTTCTAATAGGGATTTTTTCCCTCTGCCACTGTGTTCTAGTGAATATCTGGAAAACTGAACATCTTGTTCCTTTCTCTTCCAGAGTGTGGCATTTGCGGTCATTTCTGAATAGTGTTAAGAAGTGGAAATTCTTCCTCAGTTTAAGGACACTATTGCCAATCTTTTTGAGGATAAAAATATTGTAGTGCTGTATCCAGGAGCTTTTTCTGTGTGGTACAGACAACCTTTTGCCTGCTAGATTTGGTTTCTGAGGCTCATGTAGAATCCAGTGTAGCTGCCCTCATTTATCTCGTTTGATAGGTAAAGTGATGTGAGGAGGTGTTTATTGTGATACTGTGGACATATCTATCAGGTAGGGCTTATAGATCCCCATAGCACATCTCATGCTACCATATATCTTATACTTAAGCTGCGTTTTGAAATGCATTACACTTGACCTAATGAGGTGCTAATTGAAGACAGTGGAATTAGAGAGAAACCAGTAATGAAAATCTATTAAGCTTTTCCAAAAGTAAGTCATGGATGTAATCAGTTCTTCTCTGATTTTAAATGTAGACAGAAAATCAAACATAGTCCTTTTGTAAATTGCTTTCAGCTTACCCAGACTTGTACAACAGTGTAGCTTTAATGTCTTGACATGCAAAAGTTCAGGAATATTGAATGTCAGTTCCTAGAAGTGTTTTTCTATATGTTTTTCCTTCTTTTTATTCCTTAGAGCTTTTGAGAGCATGGCATATTGTTTTTATTTCAAGTTTTTGATAACCTGTTAGATGAAGACATGATTTATCAGGGGAAGTTTTAAGGGATCCAGTGAGACATGGTTTTTTTTAAGGGATCCAGTGAGACATCCTTTTCGCTGAAGGATGCTTTACTACTTCACCAGATCATTGATTAATGACACCTTTACTCCGTATTATGTAAAGTAACTTAATTTTTTTCCTGAAAAGAGATGGAGAGCCCTTGTTGATGATTATCTTATATAATAAATTGGTAAATTCTGTAGAATTTTAATATTGTAGTATTTAACATTTAAAATTCCAAGGTGCCTTGTTTTCAAAGGCAACTTAGACAATGCTAAAAGTAAAGTTTGCTGGCCATATTTGTATTGAGTATGATAGGGGACGTATCAAAGGTGAAACATTAGGTCCATACAGTAGACATATCACCTCGGACCCAAAAGCTGTTAGACCTACCTGTATAACGTTACATCACTTGACAGGGAGGACTTATTAGCACAATGCAGAAATGAAGCTATACTGCTTCCTGGATTAGTTTTCAGCATACTCATTTACGTGTTGAAGTTGCCCTTGCAAATCTGGAATTAGTATTGACAAATATCTATGTCTACAGTGTAATAGCGTCTTAAGTGTGAGGAGGCTTAAGTTTTTAAAATCCTGACTTGTTTTTCAAAACTGGAATTTGGATCCATGGGGTTGTTTAGCCTGGAGAAGAGAAGGCTTCGGGGAGACCTTATTGCAGCCTTTCAGTACTTAAAGGGGGCTTATAAGAAAGATAGGGACAGACTTTTTAGCATTCCCCCTGTTGCGACAGGACAAGGGGGAATGGTTTTAAACTAAAAGAGGGTAGATTCAGACTAGATATAAGGAAGCAATTTTTTACAATGAGGGTGGTGAAACACTGGACCAGGTTTCCCAGAGAGGTGGTAGATGCCTCATCCCTGGAAACATTCAAGGTCAGGCTGGACGGGGCTCTGAGCAACCTGATTTAGTTGAAGATGTCCCTGCTTATTGCAGGGGTGTTGGACTAGATGATCTTTAAAGGTCCCTTCCAATGCAAACCATTTCATGATTCTATCCTTCTGAAGAGCTTCTTGCCACTTTGTTCTGTGCTTCCAGTATTAAGAACACTTGCTGCAGATTTGCAGGAAGTCTTGACCTGGTGTTTATTATGAAGACAGAGCTATAGAGTAGTTGTGTTAAGGTGACGTAACAGAAGTATGGGGTAGTCAGTTCCTCACTGTGGTTGCAGTTGACCTAGAAATGATCGTTTATTAATATCCAGCAGTGTGAGGTAGAGAGCACTAACTCAGAATTTTATCAGAGCACTGCATTGGGAGCCCTTGAACCACTGTAGGTTGTTTAGGGTACAAGTCAAATACTAGTTTTAACAGGTCTGTGAAATAAGATATTCCTACTAGAGAATCAAGATACAAGAATTAAAATCTGACAATAATAAAAATACATCCTGAGCTTACACTTCCTGTATAGAATGTCATAATAATATGAAAAAGAAGGGGAACAAGGAATCAGAAACAAGTGTTTTGAAGGATCATAGCTTTTGGAGGAGCTTGAAAGAACCTAGGASTGTGAACCTATGAGTGCCTGGTCATTATCTGTTTTTTCGGTCTTCCTTTGCTCCATGACAGAATTAATCTACACCTTGTCAAACTTGCTATAAAATCTGTATTGAAGTCCTTACCAATGGAGAAATTTCATTTTTGTGAGAAGTCACTGCCAGCAAGCATTCTTTCCTTGTATTATACCAGTCATGTTTATTGCATTGAAGTGCAACCTTCTGTTTTATTCTTTTAAAGACTTACATCTCTGTAAGTACTGAAAAGCAGATATCCACTCTTTTGGAGGAAGAAAATGAAATAACAATAAAGTGTATGTTGCACAAAGAGCAGAGAGTTTTTATGCTTATCTATTGTTTTTTTTGTTTGTTTGTTTGTGTTTTTTTGTTTGTTTGTTTGTTTTCATTTAGAAACCTTCTCGGGGAGGGGGAAAATTCACTGGCAGCTCCAACTTGTTAAAGACTTCCAGAAGAAATTCTGGCTTTTTCCAAGCAACAGGATGGAACAAAGAAAGCTCGTGTGAGCAGAAGGAATTTGGACCTGACACCACAAGAGACTCTTTTAAAGTTCTTAGTTATATGAAGCTGAATACTTTTTACATATGAAAGAGGCAAATTGTCATTGCTGCCATCAATAAAACCACAGTGCACTATGCTATTCTTTGCCTTGTATTCTTTTATTAGTTAATATAATACTAATGTATCATGACTTYTATTCATTTTGAATTGATTTTGGTTCTAATATTGTTTCTAGTAAAGTAAAAGTAAAACTTACATTTTCTCAAAAGCAGAGAGGATTGGGCCTTTAATTTAGATTTTAGGCTAGCATTAGTGAAATGTTAAGCATTTTCAGCTAATTATTGTACAGTGAAATTCTGAATAGGTTTTGACTGTGTTTTCTGTGTTTATTTTCCAAAGTTGCTGAAGGCCAAATTACAAGTTTGCCTATTATGTTTTTCATAATCTGTGACCAGAAGGTTGAAGGGAAGAAAAAAAATAATCATCAGTTTCGATAGTAATTTTTTAAATAATTTTAGGTAAATATTTTCTTTTTAGAAATATTTATATTACAGAAATAGAAACATTTCTAGAAGGTACAGGAAAGTAGTTTAAACAAAAAGTACCAAAAGATGCATATGAGTATTTTAAACGTAAATATGTGTATACATGCACACATGTGCAACTGTTGAATAGTAGGTTCTAACTTTCTTGTAGTTTTAAACTCTGCTTTTATTGCTTCATATTATTAGAATTTTTTCAATTATTATTGATGCTTGAAAGACTCTTATGTCAAACTACTTTTCATTCTAAGCCGTATCTTTGAATCTTATGTAATTATGACAGATAGTGAAATTTCAACTATTTCTTTAGCTGAGAAGCACTCAAGATCTATGTACCGTGCAAATCCCTTCTAAGCTTTATTCTGATCATTTAATTAAGATTGAAATAGCAGATGTTTTGAGGTAGTTCTGTAAAGACAGAATTTTATCTGAGATATGTATTGATGGTATAAGTTGTACAATTAATTCTACTGAATTTCTCTCTGAGTGCTCATACAAAACTCTGTTTGGATAGAACCTGGTTTATTTGGATGAAAAGTTTTATATTGATGATGTAATTGAATGTATTTGCAGTACGTAATGTGGATTACTGTCCGAATGCAGTCAAATCTTACCAAGCACATAAATATTGACAGAATAGTAAGGAACCAAGTGTTTTGCTGCCTTAATGGATCCTAAGCAGCTTCTTAAGAATTATAATGCAACTCACTAATAATTCTAAAGAAATTTGGAAGCTTAAAACATGAGCTGTACAATGTTGAAGTTCTTCACTATCAACTGACACACAATAAATTTTATGAAGTTTGTTAGATTTAAGTTAGAAACCACTTTCCAAATACTAGGAATAATTCTGGTCAATTCTGCTAAATTGTACCAGCAAATAAATAAATTGTAGATCTAATACCTTGGATGTTGAATGCTTTACTTCCAGAATTAAGACTACTGATAGCAGCTATTCAGCTTCATTAAGCGATGCAGCCATAGCATCGTTTTAAAAAGCAGGTTTGACTTTTCTTTACAAATAGACAAATAGGCATTAAATGAGAGCCTACAATCAATGTACCAAAGCAATTTCTGAAATTAAAATAACTTTTATGTTCTTTTGAGCTTTCATTCTTGCTGTGAACTAAATAATAAAATTCAAAAAACTGCAGTCTGATTTRGTGGACTGTAAAAAATAAAGCCTACTTATGAAAATTTGAAGACTGTAGAAATACAACTCAGCATTCCTTGTAGTGGTTGTGGCATTCTGAAATTACCACATGCAGTTGTCTGTAGGCAAATGAAATATATTTGAGAATGTTGTTTTTGTTTGTAAAACAGTAAAGACCATGTCCTGGTCTTTTCACTTGTGCTGAGGAACTGGAAAGCCAGAGTAAGCAAACAGCTGGAGAGTCTCCTTGAAAAGACATGTTGTCTTTGTGTGTTTTATGATTTTTTTTCTGTTTTGGTTTGGACTGAAATAACTTCTTTTGTAAGCTCTGCCTGTTTAGGATCTGAAGAACCAGTGATTTGAACAGGTAAAAACTATTTGCGTCAACCTGTTCTTAAAAGCAAGAATTCATATATTCATGCTCATTGATTCCTATATCTGGAAACAACATGATGATAAACTAGGTATGTATATAAATTATTTTCTTGATTTGCATAATCCATCAAAACCACAAATATAATATTTTTTCAGTCATAATGTTGTACAGTTTGCATACACAGAACATGAATTTATTTAGCTCTTATGTTCAGAAAATGTTACCATGACTAGGTAGGTCTTCAAAACTGATGTAAAAGATAACTTCTAATTTGTCAAAAGCAACAGCAAAAGCAAGCTCCTGAACTTTGTGGGACTACATCTGTGTAGTTAAACAGAAAAGGCTGATAAGGAGCACTGGATCCTGATCATTCACACTATTTATTTACTAGCTTGATTTCTGACTCTATTTTGGAGTGTTCTTGACTAGCTGTTTCTAAGACAAACTTGTCACAAAGCAACTTTGCCCTTTGCAAGCTGGACATGAGCCAATCTGTGCCTCTTGACCTGTGAACCGGTGGCCCTCCTTTACTAGGGTTATAGATATAGCTTATGAGAATTTCTGTCTTGAATTTTAGGAATGCAATTCTACTGAGATGTTTTCCTTGCCGTGGACTTGTATATAATATTTTTACCTAAAGGAAACTAAAAAACTGTTAGAATTTCTGATTTAAATGATTCTAAAAGTTATGTGCCAAGTTTGTAGTACTATCACTGAATACATTTTTTTTTTTTCCCCCCTTTATCTTGTTGAGATATAAAATCATTTTGAAACAAAGAGTGAAAATGTTCTGGTTTTATCTTATGTGTTTTCAGAGTTTTGTAACAAAATCTGATTGAAGTTGTCATGTTTTCATTTTAAATTCTGCCTTGGACTAACATCTTCTGATAGATATTCATATATATATTTTATATATATATATATAAATAAATACAGCTTTTTCTTTTGTCACTAACAGGTACTTTCTTATTAAGTCTTCAGCAACAACTGTACAAAGCATTTTGAGGATCACTTGTCAAGGTTGCTCCTTCAAGAAACACTGCTGGAATTGTCGCTGCAGAATGTAATGACTTGAGCCATATGCAGATGAAACTTGTTGGGAATATGGCTTTCCAAGGCAGTATTAACAACACGCATTTCCATTGGGTGGCAAAAGGCTGATATCACAGGGATGACAAATCTTATCCATGAGGTGCACTTGGCATTATATACAGAATGAGTAAAAGCTTAATGGAAGACAAAGATTTAGTGTGAGGTAAATCTGAAGAGACATTTGCAAGAGAATTCCCAAATAGCCAAACTAGCCAAACTAACGTTGGTCTCACGTTAGCCAGGTAGCTGAAAGAATATGGCAGTGTAGGGTAAACAGTCCCTTTCTAGCTTTATGGTTGGAGGGGACTTCATACAGAAAAATCTCCAGTGCTTTTGTGCATACACAGGAACACATTGTTCGGAATGATTGTCTATAGATGCTTTCTTGAAGGAGAATCCCAGTTCGAGTGTCCTTTCATCATGTGACTTGATCCAACTCCAGTAAAATCTCACAACTTTCTTGAGAACTGTATAAGCCTCAAGAATGCCTAATAGCACAATTTAGCTAGTTCAGTTTAGCTTTCTACTTGCTATACAACTATTGATGTGTTCTCTTTTTTTTTTTTTTTCTTTCTGAAAAGTTTTAGGGCAGCATATTGCAGGAGAGCAGCAGCTAAACTACGGAAGGCACTCTGAACATGTAGGCACTGACCTTCTCATACCATGATATGCGTATGAAAAGCTTTGTGCATTAGTGGTATCCTTCAAAGCAATGGTAAAGACTCATAATTACTTTTTTTTTTTTTCTCTCCCCCCCCCTCCCCCCCCCTTTCATGTCAGTTGCATATGTTGACCTGTTCTGGCGTTAAGTTACAATTTTGGGGGGGCGGGGTTGAGAATGATTCCAAAGAATTTAAAAAGTAAAGTTAGAAATTACATCAATACTTAATTTTCCCACAAGATTGAGAGACCATAAAAAGTCAGTTTCCATACAAACACATGGGCTGTTGATGGACATAATTGTATTCTGGAAATTATGGTGGTATGAATGAAACCAAAATCTAGTATATATTAAAAATAAATCGTACAAGTGTTCAAATAAATAGGAACTGTGGTAAGGCAAATGATGAGGTGTATAGTAGCAACAGAGCACCATAGATGGTCTGAAAAAAAATTGCAGCTGCTTCTAAGGAAAATGTTTGCAATCATATTATAGTGCCTTGTAATATTTCGTGTAACTTGATTAATCTATCTTAAAATGGATGCATAGGTAAGTATTGTATGGAAGATATTCATGTCATTTTCAGGCAGTTTAGTATGTCATGGGATCTTGAATGCTTTGCTTTGGTTTTATACCATATATTTCTAAACTGCAAAGGTTAAAGAATGTAAATGATATTTTATATTTATTTTACAGTCAAAATAGTCTTAACCCAAGTATATTTTGTTAGCCATTTAGATAAATGGCTATGCCTCTGCTGAAACATCTGTAGTCTTACATGACTGTGCACTGACTTAAGTCTCAATTAACCATCTATTTTCATAGAATCATAGAATCATAGAATCATTAAGGTTGGAAAAGACCTCTAAGATCATCGAGTCCAACCATCAACCCAGTACAAATGCCCACTAAACCATGTCCTGAAGCACCTCATCCACACGTTTTTTGARCACCTCCAGGGATGGTGACTCCACCACTTCCCTGGGCAGCCTGTTCCAATGCCTGACTACCCTTTCAGTGAAGAAATTTTTCCTAATGTCCAATGTAAACTTCCCCTGGCGCAACTTGAGGCCATTTCMTCTCGTYCTATCGCTTGTTACTTGGGAGAAGAGACCAACACCCATCTCTCTACAGCCTCCTTTCAGATAGTTGTAGAGAGCGATAAGGTCTCCCCTCAGCCTCCTCTTCTCYAGGCTAAACAACCCCAGCTCCCTCAGCCGCTCCTCATAAGACCTGTTCTCTAGACCCTTCACCAGCCTCGTCGCCCGTCTCTGTACACGCTCCAGCACCTCAATGTCCTTCTTGTAGTGAGGGGCCCAAAACTGAACACAGTATTCGAGGTGCGGCCTCACCAGTGCTGAGTACAGGGGCACGATCACCTCCCTATTCCTGCTGGCCACACTATTCCTGATACACGCCAGGATGCCGTTGGCCTTCTTGGCCTGATTATTCTTCTGTAGCTATTTAGCAAAGGAACTTGGTTTGTTTACAATAATAATTAAAAAGCAGAATAAAGAAAGGATGCTTTATCATTTTGATATGCCACAAATGAAACACTGATTTTTGTACTGGGGGACTAGAATAGCATATACAGAGTCAGTGTTCCACATGCTTCTTGAATGAGTAAAATAGCTTTCTTCAAAATTGAAATTTTTTTAATGTAAAAATTTGATATTTTTTTCACCTTGCTAATTAAAAAATATTTCATCCCAGTTTAATTGATGGGATAGTACAGATGATCTACTCTGGCATTTCACTGCTCTTGCCATATCAGTCTCTTTGGGTACATTGTAATCAAATGCTCCCAATAACAGATATTCTTGATGGCCAGGTACTAAGTGTGTTTTTTACTCCAGTTGGTTGGATTAAAATGTATATCAAAACTTGAGATTTAGCATTGTACATGGCAAAGTTCAGATATGTCATGCTGATAGCAGTCAGGAGAAGGAGCTATAGCTAAGTTTCAGTGTACTGTAGCTGCAGAAATGACAATAGAATTCAGCCTGTGCTGCTCCATTTTACACAGTTGCTTTAACTTTGAACTCTCATTTTCAAAAGGAAAAATAAAGAATAAATTCTCACAGCTGTACATAAAACACTGAAAATGTGACTGAATTGAAAACAAGAAGCTGATGCCTATTACATATTTAGTAAGAAACAAAAGGTTGCAAGAGTTGTGAAACAGGAAAACATGCCACGCATATCGACCAGGAACATTTGCACTCTGGCTGTGGAATCTGGCATTTTTTCCAAAATATTGAAGATCTGAACAGTTCTGATACAGAATAGTCATATTTGAAAACAACTTACCCCAGCACTTCATTCAGTCTCTATACCCAATGAGGAACCTAGTTTTAGTTGCCTCTGGCACTCTAGCTTTCTCACAGCACTTTGCAAGAAGCCAGACAACACTTGGGAGTCTCAGATGAAAGTTGATAGAGAGGTTAAGATACTACCATTGGTTTACGAGTTCCTCCTAACTTAATGTGAGAGGCTGCACTCTATACTTGGAAAATATGGAAGAAGCTGGGACTCTGTGGTTAGACAGTTGTTAGGGATGAATGCTGTATCATTATGTGTTGCAAACTGCAGTTGTGCATACTTGTTCAAGGACAAGACAAGGTGGAAAACAAAAACTATTTAAATGATGATATGGTAACAATTTTGCCAAATAAAGTATGCCATCTGCAAAGTACTTAGCATCCTGAAATGCAGCCTCTCAGAGGGCAGACTTTGGCCTCTTTAGGAGCCTGGTTGATGAAGTCCCTTGGGAGGCAGTCCTGAAGGGCAAAGGAGTCCAGGAAGGCTGGACATTCTTCAAGAAGGAAATCTTAAAAGGTGTAGGAGCAGGCTGTTCCTATGTGCTGAAAGATGAGCCGGCGGGGAAGAAGGCCAGCCTGGCTGAACAGAGAGCTTTGGCTGGAACTCGGGGAAAAAAAAGAGAGTTTATGATCTTTGGAAGAAGGGGCAGGCCACTCAGGAGAAATACAAGGATGTTGTGAGGTTATGCAGGGAGAAAATTAGAAGGGCCAAAGCCTGACTAGAAAATAATCTGGCTACTACTGTGAAAGATAATAAAAAATATTTCTATAAATTTAGTAGCAACAAAAGAGGGCTAAGGAGACTCTCCATCCTTTATTGGATGCAGGGGGAAACATAATGACAAAGGATGAGGTAGCCCTGTCTTCAAGCATATTGCTTTGTTCCCCTCCCAGCCCACCTCCAGTTTGGTGTCAGACTTTGAGCAACCACTTCATTGCCTCTTTCAGGTCACTGATAAAGATGTTAAAGAAGACAGATCCCAGGGTAGACCCCTGTGGTACTCCTGTTGTTACTGATCTCCAGGCCAGTAGGTTTGTTGGTCTTCTGCAAAGACATAGCATATAAGCACTCAGTGACTGCTCTGGCCCTTGAATCATCTTCTGTCTCTTTAATCACCATAGATCACAAAGGAACAGTGGTAGGACAAAGCTTAGTTGGTAATAACAAGAGGTAATTATTCAAGTAAYTGGGGGCTCGTCAGACAGTAAGGATCTGTGCTTCAGAAGGCAAGTGAAACCTTTGCTCAGTAAGAGGGAATTGCAGTAAGACTATATGGCAGGGAGTACCTGTTACTACAGCATACCATGTGATATTTATTATTCTAATTACAATTTCTATGCATTTTTTTCCTATCTTACAATGTTTCATCTCCTTGTAAAATATTAGGAAGATCCAAAATAAGCTATTTTTAAAATAATTTAAAGATAAGGATATAACTGTGATAGAAAGAATGACTTGGATTGTACAATCTCAAAGCCTGGCTGATCTAATGCTGCTACTGTGAATTTGCTCTAATATATTTCTAAAATAGTTTGACTCATACTCCTTGTATGCCGGATGACTGTCACTCAACAGAACAAAACCATGCTCTGCTAGCAGATATTGGAGTTTTGTGTCAACCTGCTCATAGTTCTTGACAGGGTGTTGACCTGACTGGTTGTTAAACTCCACCCTGAATATAAAGGCAGGCGAAGAGCTGAGCACACCTGACACACAAACTCAGAAAGTAGTAACCGAGCCTGAGGAAGAAGAGGTTGCTTATTATGTTGTTGATATTACCAGTATGAAGCAACTTTTTTTATCTTAAATATGCTGTTTGGAATGCTTTGAAGTAGGGCAGAGAGTCATCTGCTCACAGCGATACGGTACGTGATATGGTAGGATCCAGATGCAAAGTAGTCTCATACTGTCAGAGTAAAATCTCTGTGCTAGCTACTTGTGTTTCCAATGTGGAATAGAAATGAGTGTCTTGGACAGTGTCAGGAGCAGGGCTAGCCTTGGGCGCAAGATTAACAAAGTCTGACGACCATCGACTTGGCAACAGAGAAGCTGGACTAATATGTCTATTCCCAGCAGCAGGACCTGAGGGACAGGGAGCTCCTGGCACAGTCTCCAAATGCCTCCAAAGAAACTTGGAACTGTACAAATCATAAGGGTAGGCATATCCTGAAGGGCCCATTTAATGAAAAATAAATGCTCTTTTCCTCCAGGACTTGCTCTCAATGGGTATGTTTTCTTGCTAGCAGTTACTAGCAGGAGCTGTAACATATATCTGTTTATCCCATAAAACTTGGAATAGACTGTGCTGGTCACAGAGTAATCTGAAAGACGAGAATATCCTGTTTTCTATTAGTACGTTTCTTCCTCTATATTTGTCTGTGGACTGCAGAATTAAAGCATCACTTGAGGATTTATGTGAGACTAAATTTTAAGACTCTACATTTATTGAGCCTTTTTTGGTCCAGTTCCTCCAGCTGCTTAGTTGAATGTACCGAATATGAAAATTGTTAGCATATTTAAAACCTTCCTTTGCATGGAGACTTATACTGTGAGTTCATTTATTATGAGCTACGATATGCTGTAAGATAGATAACCCAAAATATGATATAAAAGTCAAAATCTGTATATGATTAATTGAAGGAATTACGGAGGAGAGACCTCAGCTGTGCTTGGCAAATTCAAAAAGTACTTCCAATTTATCTAATGCCAAGTAATATGTAGTGATCAAGATCAAATTATAATGCTGTGGTTCATTGATTAAGACCATTGTTCATTCATCTAAGGCCTGTCATTTAATATGTACATTGTTAGAGAAATGCATGCCTCGGAGCCTAGCAGTGCTTACCTTTTCAAAGAAAAGCTATTTATAGAACATAGTTCATTATAAATATCTTAGCACAGGTAAACCTGGGCCTAGAATACTTTGAAATGTGTTCTCTGTGTAATAACTAGATCACATAAGGGTATACTTCTTCCTTCCTGAGCTAATTATACTGGTAGAAATCCTCCTGTTGCAAAGATTTATGATCATTTAAAGGGTCATTCTCTTTGCCATTATGGAAACAGATCACAGTAGTATAAATACTATGACTGTACGAGTATAGCCAAAGCAGAATGATTTTTATTCATGTCCTTGTCTCAAGTGTCTGTGTGCTCTGCCACATGAGCAGCATAAGGACCTGCTCTTGAGAGCTTGTTGGGCAATATTTGAAATGGGCTGGCTCACCAGCTTCAGGAAGGGCTAGAAGATACCCTTCCACCAGACAGTGGGTATGACTGCCTCTGCCCTATGGAAAGACAAGCATCTGTGCTACTCTGCGATACAGAGACTGTGAATGAAAATCATCATCTCTCCCTTTTTCTTCCTTACTGTGTAAAAAAAGTAATCCATGCAACCTTTTTCCAGCGAAAATTCTGCCCATACTTCACCCTGCATATTTTTGGCTATATGGTAACAACAGTCTAACAATAGCTGACCTCCTTCTATCTGTCTTGTCCCACCCACACTGTGTTTCATAGTGTGGATTGTACTAACCTGGTATGACTCTCTTTTTATCCTCCTACACAGGCAAACAATCCTGCAGTCAAAAGAGCCTATTGTAATTAATAAGCCTTTTACCCCATAATTCTTACGATTTTCCATTGCAATTAGGGTATAACCTGGTAACAAGTAGGAGTGAGTGCTGGCTGTATTTCACTCATTTTCTAATTGAGAGAGAAAATAGAGAAAGAGCTGCTACTTTTATTATAGCAATTAATGGTAAATCTAGAGCAGCCAGACCTGAAATGCCATTCATCTCTTCGTGCTCTGTGTGTTCTTGATTTGCTACCCTACTTCTGTACAGTACCTTTGCCCATTTTTGCATTTTTCTCAGTCATTTTACAGGAATCCAGATTTGCATTAATGGGTTTGAGTGCTCTTTTAAAACTATGCAGAACTGCATGTCCTCTAACTAGAGCTGAGGATTAACATTTGCACTAGAAAAATGTTTTAACCTCTACAAACAGAACAGAGATTTGAATACCTAGAACACTGTGTCAGTGTACTAAAGACTTTTTTTTATAGTGCAGGAGACAATTACTGTATTGAAAGGCTATATGGTACAATATAGAAACATACTAAACAAGAATGTCACAACTGCAAATAAGCATCTATGTCAAAACCAGTTTAAAAACTCCGCAAATATATTATTGAAATCGTCACTTCTTACATGAGAATAAAAATTGTTGATTTCAGAAATAGTATTTAATTTTTTGGTGTTCTAGCATCAGCTTTAACATTATTTTTGCTCTGGTTTGATACCTTTGTTTTGAATTGTGGCTTCTCTGTTTCTCTGTTGTAGTAATCCTGATATTCACTACGGTTTATGTGATCCCTTTTTCTAGGGAATTTTAATTATCCCTTTTTCTAGGGAATAAGATTTCTCTGCATGCTGATATCCCTAAATTTCAGGCTTAAATATGTTAAAAGTAGCAGAAACTTAAGCCTGTCCAGGATATACAGAAACACTAATTAGAAAATTTCTTATTTGTATAGTAAAATAGGGCTTGATTCTGAAAGGAAATCTAAATAGCTTTTGTATTCCTCAACTTAAGAGACGTCAGCTTGAATGACAGGAAGCTCATGGAATTTCTAGGTTGATCTGGATTAGTTCAAAGCTCACTTTTCAGTGATGCAGTAATAAGTAGATAACTTTTTTCCAAAAAAAAAAAAAAAAAATTCCCACATTGTCCTTTTGTTGGSTCCTCCTCACCTTTGTGGTTTTTAAAATATATGTTCTAATAAAATATTTGAAATGACCTTTCTGTTTGTGCTGTGCTCAAAACACTGGGAGAAGTTGTCACTGATTATGAATGCAGACAGATTCACTAAATAAACTTACAAAATACAAAAATATTTTATCTCCAATGTTTTACTTACAAAATAAAATTCAAAATTACTGTTCCTATGAGGAGAAGCACTGTATGACAATTTCTTTTTAAATATTTAATTAGGAAGTGCTTAAACTAAACATACAAAATTCCTTTATTTTCCCCCCCTGAGATACATGGGAAATCGAGAAAATGTTGCTCATCCTAGTTCTCAATAACCATTCTTTGTCAGTATGTATTAAAGACTAGCATAATTGTAAATAGCTCTATGTGTTTATGTATGCATTGCGTACTGCCAAAAAGTATGATTTCAGGAACTGGAAAGGAATCTTGCCTGTTCCTATTAACACCCCTGAAACAGCTGAGTTATGCTAACTGCAGTGCAGGTTAGCTGAATTATTTTCTTCACAGGTTAAGGTTTCATTATTTGGAAGCTTCTTCAGCAAAGCTCCATTTTATAAATGCTTAATCATTCCCTATTACACTGGAAGATTTCATAACCCAAAAAACTATTGTAATCCTGGATCCCTTTGAAGATCCAGACCTAAAATTCCTTGTTATAGAGCACTTGAATGCTGCATAATGAATACCATTGAATCTGCATGTAATGAGAAAAATCCCTTTTCCCTTGACAGCTGAATCATATTAATGTGAGAGTTTAGGATAGCCCATGTTTTCAGGGTAAAAGAAAGGGGTAATCATGTTGGTTTGGATGGAAAGCACTTATATTCAGGCAAATATATATTTTTGCCTCAATCTCCTCAGCACAGTATGCTTCACTTTTCCATCTTTGAGGGAAGGGGAATTAATGGACTTTCTGGACTCAATAAAAACTGGAACTTAATTCTTTAGTGAYGTTCACATTAAGGGTATCTAAGCTTCTGTCTCTGATGTGTGTTCTTCAAAGTGCTTATGTTGATTACTTGGATTTTTAGCACCTCTTGACAGAGTTTTGTGATTCTCTGGTAATTACTTTGAGAAACATCCAGGCAATCTTTCAAACTGAGTCCCTCCAGTTCTGAATGAAAAATGTCTAAATCAAAGTTTTTCAGATTGTGCAGAAATTTAAGAATACTGCTTGTTCATTAGGGAGAATTTCAAGCAGAAGCTACTTGTAACGATGGAGAGGAACAGGTCTGACAACTGCAATTTCCTTTTTACCCCAGTTGTTATGTTTCTGTAATGGCTTGCTTTAAAAGCATCTGACTTCCAGAGCAAACTTCTTTGAAATGGAAGGTACAAAACCATGAAAAAAAACCCAACTGGATTTATTTCCAATTTCAGTTATGTTTGTCTTCATTAATAAATGCAATATGTTACACCTCTGGCTAAAATTGCACTGCGTTATATTTTAAACAGTGATGCTTACAGTTCAATCTGTGACCTTAGTAGGCTTGTGTCTGTTGCTGTATTAGAAAGCTCCTCCCAAATCCTTGTAGTCTATGTTTATGGTTTATCTAAACATAGTCATTGTCCCCACTGCATCACTTAAAATATACTAGTTGTCTTTTTTAATTGGTTTTGATTTCAACCTTTTATTTTCTTGGAAATTTTGTATCCTTTGTTGTCATTAATGAACAGATTGCTGTTAACAGACCTGCATTTAGTAAGCAAATTTAACAGTTTGTTTGCAAAGGTCAGTTGGAACTCTGGGGCTACAAAGCATGACTGCATGGCTATCTGGAGGGCCTTCCCTTCTTCCTCCCTGCCTCCCATCCCAGGGAGGGAAAATTAAGAGTGCAAGCCAGTGTTTTAGATCTTCCTGACAACAAAGAAACAATCCTCAAAGCATCCACATGGAGGTGATTGATTGTAGGGTGTGTAAGTTTTGGGAGAAGAGCTTGGATTTTCACAGAAAAATCTATCATAACCTGATATTGACTGAGATTTAAACAGAGTTCTAAAACGGAGTTCTGTGAATTTTCAGATAGAAGAATCTCTAGCAATGTGGTTTACATTGACTCTCCAGCCAGGGACACTAGAAGAGTATGGTGGTTTGTGACTTTTGCTGCTGGTACAGACCTTACGATGGGAACTCACAGGTGGGTGGCATTTGGAGGCCATACATTTCCTGGCCATTTCTGTTGTGGGGCAGAATGTCCTGGTGGATGTCCACAAGGTGGGTCTTACAAGAGATTTCTGTGAATTTTCTGCTTCCCACTTCCCATGTTCATGTCAGTGGGCCTGTTGTTAGCCTGAAAGCTAAGATGAAGCAGTGGAGGCTAATTGACTTTCCAGCATGGTTTGGCCTCTTAAAATGATGTACCTTACTGTGAAAGGCAAGACTGTAGTTGCAAGCAATAATAGACAAAATGATGAATAAATACTTGTGATGTCTTCATGTCCAGCTGAGGTGTATAATACTGCTTTAGGGTCTCAGTTTGAGTGGTCATTATATATTTTCATAGAACATTTTCTTTTCCTTGTTTTTTTTTTTAAACACTAATTCTATTTGTGAAGTGATATAAAGGAAGTGTAGTCCAATGTAATTGCTAGTTGCTTTAGGAATCCTGTATTTAAGATCACTGTCTCTTCTAGTAATAGAGCAGTTCCTCTTACTCCAAGAGTATGTTTATCTTTCTTTGATATTATTAGTTCCAGGAACCATATACAGTTTGGATAATTTGCTGGTTTTCTGTTACACAGAATTTTACCTTTCTCTACATTCCTTCTCTTTCAGTCCTCAGAGAGAAAGTACTTCTCGCAGAACAGTGCAGAATTTTCTGGTTAAATGAGTTGCAAGGAGGAAATATATCTGTCTTATTTCCATTTTTATTGCACAAGAAATCTATTAATCTGTATTTTTATTGGTTTATAAAATAGAGTGAAGTTCAACAGCAAAGGACTGCTTTTCCCATTGTCTCTCTTGTTTTTGTCTAAAAGTTGTTTCTCTGTTCAAATTTTCTTTTATACTGCAAGGAAAACCTTACTTTCTGTTTAATTTGCCTTTTTTGTCTGCATTCAAAGGGAGAGAATTTAATAAATTTTAGAGTTAGAACCAAGTCATGCAAATGGAACTGAGTAATCCTAAGAGAAGATTTGCTAAGTTGATTGCATTAATGTGACTATCACAAATTGCTATGAGTTTCTAGACATTTAATTAGTATCTCTAGCAGCATACTCTTTTCAGCTCTAGGCATAGTCTTCTGCTCTGCAGAGTAGCCTTAGCAGCTCCACTGCCATGAGATGGAGCTCAAATTCAGCTCCTCTCTTTCTCACGGGGATTCTCCTCTACCAGATAATTTGGTTTCTTTTCAGAAAAACAACCATCTTGGGAGCAAGGCAACCAGCAGGTATATAAATCTGCACATGGCAATACTTGTTAGTCTGGGGAACACAGTATTAGAGTTCTTCAGTTACAACAGAAAATTGAGATGTACAGATGCATTTTGATCACCCTGCTGCTTAACTTACCACAGACATACATGATTTCATTTGCTTTACCCCCAGCAGCACTATGCTTATCACAACTAATGCTTACTTTCACTCTTTGGCTCAAAATGTCAGCGAGTTCATGGGAATAACTTCTRTGCTCTCTGCTCAAGAACAGGAGGGGACCTGCAGAAAGGTGTTTTTTTAGCTCAGTAGTATTCCTACACATTAATGACTCAATTGCTGCTCCATATCACATCGCCAAAGTACCTCCTTGCACACATTGTCTCTTCCTGAAAGAGGCAACTGCCGAAAGGACTAGGCGACACACCTYGCAGCAAAGCTATTCACTCCTGCAGCTATGGTAGATAACAATGCAAAATASAGCAGGGAAAATCAAATAATGTAGGCATTTCATGAAAATACTACAGTAATTTTGCATTTTCTCCATGCAGCTATACTATGTTGAAACTACATGGATTTATACAGTGCTGGTGGCTTCAGTAGTGCATTGTTCTGTTACATGCAGGGCTTTTGCATGTGACTAAGGGTCACATGTACACCGAGAGAGTGAAAAAAAGAAACTGATTGGGGAAATTAGGTCAAATGGTGCCTTGACATTTGGGATCTCTAATGTTGAGAGTGGCAAGTGCGTAGGCTAAGGTCCAAGTTCCCAACAGACACAAATCACAGCATTCATAAAGTCAAGAGTTTAATTTAACAGAAAATAAAATACAAGAACATAAATGTACAAAGAATTTCATCAGATAGGAGCCATATCCCCAGGAATTCCTGTGACAAAGGGATCCCCCAGAACTGGGAGATTATGCAATTACAATTTAAAGAGACATAGAGCAAGGATGACTGACTAAAGGTAGAAGTTTCTGAGAGCATTAGAAAAAAAGAAATAGTGTGAAAGAGAGTATGTGTGCGAGAGCCAGGTTCACTTTTTCATATGAATAAAGTGAGGATTGCACCTGTCCTTAAGTTCTGTGGTGAGTGGAGTCAAGTTCCCTGGTGCTGGGCTTGGACCTGCTTGCTTTCTGTCCTTTATTTTCTTTTGCTTCTCTCTCTCTCTCTCTCTCTCTCTTCCTTGGCCCCTTTTGCTATGTGCAAACTCCATATTTATGTGAAAAAACTTACCCTGATTCTTATGGAGTCTTGTCAGATTCACCTGTGCCAACAAAAAGGGGCTCTTAACTTGCAAGCTCTGTTTGTGACAGTACCAGCAGAGAATAAAAGCCAGTCCYGGGTTGAGTCAGGAGGGTGGCATATGGCTTCTTCCCCCGGGAACAAAAGAGAGATTCCAGASAGCCATTACTTTGGAAATCCTTTCCAGAGCAGGATCAAGAGCTACCAGCTCTTCACAGCTCTCTCTAGGTACTGGCAGTTGTCCACAGAAGGAGGCTATAGTATCATGCCAGGAAGGAGAATTRCATGATCATGCATTCCCATTCCAGGTCCATCATAGGTATTGCCATTCCTGAGCTAACACAGAAAGCCTYCAATTAATTCAGAAGCATTTGAGATTGACTACTGAACAAGCCCATCTACTCTACKTCATTGCTAACAGCTGCTGCCTGAGCATGCCCTTTGGCATGGCTGGGCGAAACCTTATCCAGGGAACTTATTCCCCTTATCCGGGGAACTACAGGCCTGTCAGCCTGACCTCGGTGCCGGGGAAGATCATGGAGCGGTTCATCTTGAGGGCGCTCACGAGGCAGGTGCGGG
>JASVER010000136.1:1770310-1790074 GCA_030449065.1 Oceanodroma leucorhoa | reverse complement strand
CTAACAGCTGCTGCCTGAGCATGCCCTTTGGCATGGCTGGGCGAAACCTTACTGTTTAAGCCGTACAGCTTCGRATCTGACCTTCAGTTTCAGCCAGCATGGCTGTGAGTCAGTAGATTGGGTGCAGGCTGGAGGCTCTATGTTTTTGTTGTTGTTGTTTTTYCTTTGGATGTACACCAGGGCTTAGAACTCTCTTCCAGTTATTTTTTTCTAGTTTGTCAAGTTTTCCAATTTTAATGGAGAGGGCAAATTTAATATAACTACGGCAAATGGTAATGAGTGGAACAGSCTATTGAAGAGGAAGATGCATTCCTGTTGCATTACCCAGAAGATACAGACCTTTAGTAAGAATGGGTGATGCTGGGGAGAAGATTGTTATAGGTCTGTTCCTCATAGGTATGACAGAAAGGAATTAGGGTTATGCAATAGAGCGTAGGAACCTTTAAAGTCTTGGAAAGGTGAATGGCTCTGCTGGCTAACATAAATAGGTACAGTTGATGGCAATCAGSCCAGAGGAGCTTATTTTCAATTTAGAAGTTTCAGAGTTCTCCATGTTAGGTGAGGAAAGCTGTAGAGAAAATAATTCTTGAGATAAAGAAGGCTGTCAGTGGAGAAGAGGGATCTGAAGTGCATTGTTGTGTCATTTGARGCAARGCAATGTGCCTTKCTGCRAAGAAGGCTGATGGTATCCTGGGCTCCATTAGGCAAAGCATTGCCAGCAGGTGAAGGGAGGTGATCCTTACCCTGTGTTCAGCCCTGGTGAGGCCACACCKGGAGAGCTGTGTCCAGTTCTGGGCTCCCCAGTACAAAAGAGACATGGACATACTGGAGAGAGTCCAGTTAAGGGCCAAGAAGCCAATGAAGGGAATGGAGCATCTCTCCTATGAGGAAAGGCTGAGAGAGCTGGGACCRTTTAACTGTGGTGGTGCATTCCCCCCACCACCCTTTTCCTGGGCTGCTTGTTGATCTTAGAAATTCCAGTGAAACCTYGGCCTTCGTGTACTGAGTCTGGAGGTTGAGCTCTCCTTGACCGTATCGGAAACCCTGCATAGCTGAGGCTGGGAACATACTCCTGTTGCCTGGCCCAGGTGTCATCCCCTGATACCTTTATCTGAGTCATGGCTTAAGTGGAACAACACTGAAACCTTGCGAATTTTAGTAACTACCACCTTGGACYGTGGGCAGGATGGAAATTTATGGATGACTGAAGCCAATCATCTTGCAAACCTATAAACAGTGGTCCTAAGTGAGACCCTTTGAGCTCTCCTGGACCGCAGCGGGATACACCCAGCWTCTCCTTCTGAGTGGGACRCCTCTCAGAGCTTGCAATATTTGGAGGACCATCGCTGACTGCCATGGGACCTGGGCTGGGACCTKGGCTGAAACACTCCTCAAAGCTCAACCTTTTGCCCGTTGAGAAACGCCAAGATATTTGATGTGAATTTTTAACAGGTATACCTTTTGTACATTTATATATATTTCTGTCTGTGTGTGTGTGAACTAATAGTAAGCATAATCTGTGATTAAGTTACTGCYATGATTGTAGTAGATTCTAACTTACTTTGTAAATGTTAAATTAGTTAATGATTAAGTGCTGCTAAAATCTTGTGATKCAYCTTAAAACTCTGAATGAACTTTAGACTGCTGCTAAACACATATAATCCCTTAGACATAAACCATTGACCAAGTCTGAGACTAGGGTTAGATCCAGCCRTACCTAGACTCCTCTCTGAGAAGGAGTTTAGAAAGCAAGGGGTCTCCTATGAATCTTGTGACTCAATGGGAGGATCTCCCTTACCCTTTTCATCCTYGTTCTCTGTACAAATCATTCTAGCTCAATTATAACACGATTTTCCTTCATATACTTCATCTGTGTAGGAAGTAATAGCGTGAACCTTGCCACTGAATTCTGTTAAGTCGCACTTTTATAAGTTACTATTAAAATAACTTTCTGTTAATACCTTTGACGGTGATCCTTTAAGCGGCCTCTAAACCACTCATTTGTGACATTAACACGGAGAAGAGAAGGCTCAGAGGGGATCTTCTCAATGTATATAAACGCCTGAAAGGAGGGTGCAAAGAGGACGGAGCCAGGCTCTTTTCAGTGGTATTCAGTGACAGGACAAGAAGCAATGGGCACAAACTGAAACCCAGGAGGCTCCCTCTGAACATCAGGAAACAATTTTTCCTGTGAGGGTGGCTGAGCAMTGGCACAGGTTGCACAGGTAAGTTGTGGAGTCTCCATCCTTGGAGATATTCAAAAGCTGCCTGGTCATGGTCCTGGGCAACCAGCTCTAGGTGGCCCTGCTTGAGCAGGGGTGTTGGGCCAGATGACTTCCASAGGTGCCTGCCAACCTCAACCATTCTGTCATACTGTGATTTTGTGGAAGTAGTGTTATTTTCTCTTAAGATGAAATTGGTAGAAATGTCCTTTTTTTTTTTTCCTTTTTTTTCCCCTCTTTTTGTTTGAGTGGAGAAAAACTGTGTCTTGGAACTTTTCTTATTGGTGGTTAACACGAAATAGAACCAGTTTACGCAGAGTAAAATGCAATCAAAATGGTTAGAGTAGTGAATAACGAGTGTTTGGTGACAGGAATAGTAGCAGTTCTTGACCTATGTAACAATTATAGCAGCAGTTCTTGTTCTGCCTAACAGCTCCTGGGAAAGAGAGACCTTAAGTGGGTGCAAGGACACAGGAACCTGCAATAGATGGGGGAGTGTTCACAGCAGTGGATAATTTAAAATCTTCCTGCTGCGGTATCTGTAACTAGCCCTGGAATAAATTATCCATCTGGGGAGGATACATCATTAACTAATGAGAAGCATGAGATGCTTAAGACTATATAACTATTCTAGTTTGGTTTGAATTAAGATAAGAAGCCTTTGTGAGGGCTGGAGATGATTAAGCAGGAGATATAGTTGTCTCAGATTTTAGCCCTACAGTAGTGGCTGAGGAGACTGAGAGTCTGAGAGTTCCTGAACCCTATGGCTGAAACCAGAAATGAATTTTCTCTCAAGAGATAGCAAAACAAGTGACCCTAGAACAATTCTTCTAGGTGTTCCCAAGAACAGCCTGGAACTGGGATTGTTACAATGGATGCTGGGCCTAGTGGTGGCAGTAGTACTGGTAGAAATTCAGCTGAAAGTGCACCTAGGCAGCAGACCACCAGAAGACTCCAGACCCTAAGACATTTCACTTGTAGAAAAGGGGATTTATACATTGAGACCTTCTCATCTGCTTTTTTTTTCCACAGCTAAGCTGAACCATCTCTTTCCCATATGGTTGCTGGAAGTGAGTTCAGAGATGTCTTCTCACCAGCAAGGGCAAGATTCATGACAGAAAAGGAAGGGTCCGTAATTTGGTTTACTTTTGGTAAGAAGAGCCAGAAGTTTATAAGCTATCCCTGCCATAACCTGATCATGCTTTTGTTCATACCTCAGAAACTAGGAGAGGAGTGGGGAGCCTGCAAGGTGACTTGGCCCAGTGTAGCAGAAGGAATTTAGGCTCTACAGCTGAYGAACTCCAGGCAGGTGTTTCTTCAAGAACAGCTTAATCTTTGGGCTCCATGAGAGCAACAACTCGTAGCTGTGGACAGAGGCCTGGTAGATAAAATCCTGAGGCAGGCTGAGAGGCATTGAGGCAAGCAATTTGTGCATGGGCWTTTGTATGCAAATAAAACTTGAAAGAGCAGCCTTTTTTTGGACATAGAGAATTATTTTGGCTCTGTCAAAAGTGACAGCTGCTGAACCCTAAACCCACTTGTGGGATGTTATGTTTCTTTTCAACTGCTTTTTGAATGGGTCAAGATGGAGAAGCAGAAAAGGTCCCATTCATATGATGAAACCCTGGCAAGCTTGTGAAGTGTGCTGTTGCCAGGTGGTTCCATCACATCGGGACATTAGCGCTTCAGATGTTATTGATGAAAGTGAACCTAAAAGTGTATAATTGCTTTTGTCAGTTTTTAATCAATACCATGAGGAAGAATTGCTGGTCTGCGAAGCTTCGTATCCTATTTGTATGTTGCAGTATAACTTTAAATGCCCTCCAAGATACTCCCCATTAAGTAATGTTGCTTGTCTAAACATGGAAGAGGAAGCATATTCTCCAATTCTATTTGAAAGGAGGGAAAGAAGCCTCTGGGATATATATAATAGGGTACATGGCCCTTTAAAAATCCAGGAAAATATGTGGAATTGCTGGATAACATTAATAGGCACAATTGATAATAGGCAGTGGGGAGAATATAGATGGGCAAATACTTATTTTACAAGTTTCAATCATCCATTTAGGGAAGAAAAAAATGTTTTCAAAAAGGAGTCAGTCTCACATACAGATTCAAGTTTGATCTTTCATGTTTGGGCAAGGACTCCTGTATTTATCGTCCAGCTGTTCTGGTCTTTATTCTATATTCCGTTTCTCAGAGAGAATTTAATTCTCTATGAACTGTCCCAGAAGCTGTTCTTGCTTGCAAGTACTCACCCCTATGTTTTTTCTACTTGTGTTGGAATTTGGAACAACTGAAGAAAAGTTTTTTCTTTTATTTTTTTGGAATTTGTTTTGGTTTGGTTAGTTWGTTTGTTTGTTTGTTTTGTTTGGGGTTTTTTTCTTAAAGAAAGATCCACTTAGCTGAGTGATGCCTAGAGTATTAGCTTTTGGGCTAGGAAAAGGCTCAGATTCAGTAACTGTATATATCTTTTCTCTTCGCTGTTTGATCCGAAGTGAAGGCCAACTCAGTATGCTTTGCCTAGCTCTACAAAGTAAGGTCCTCTCATATTCTTGCTTTGTTACCTATGAGAAGAGGATGATCAGAGAAAGCAAGACAGAAACCGTGCTGCTGGATATGGGCTCTTGCCCGCAGCCTTTGACAGTGACCAGTGAGTGTTACTCTTGTGCCAGGCTCTCTGTGACTCAGTTGCAAAATAACCTTCCCAGACTGCAAGACCCACGCAGACCTTCCATCTGGTTTGAAGAGTTTGACAGGGTTATTTGTGTGAGAAGCTGATTTTAATTGCATAATAATTTGAACATGGGCATAGTGATTCCTGTATCACTGGATCATTAACTGAATGCAAGAACAAATTAATATAAATTGGCTCTGAATACATGTAGGCTGGAAACTAGGAGTTACCTAAATTAGGTTTGAAACAACCCAGCAATATACTGTTCTCAAATTCATTCTGACCCCTGAAAAATTTCCTGAGAACTACCACAGACCCCAAAAGTCTTGGTGGTTAAGTATATGCTTAATCTTGACTCCAGGGCTTAACACTAAGGTCTATTGTGCCTTTCCTGCCTCAGGAGTCATCTCAGCCGTTCTCCCTCCCTGGCAGCAGATTTCAGCTTCAAGGTCTGCAAGATTCAGTAAAAAGTCTAGCTGACTGGTCTCTGTTCCTCATCTTCACTCAACTGAACCCCTAGGCTARTGATACTTGAAATACCTGCTAACCTCAGATGAGGACATCAATAACCTTAGCCTTGTTTCTGCCAGCACCTTCTTTCATCCTAGCCATGTTGGTCTTGGAAGACCTAACCTTTTTTTACTGCTAGTGGCCTGATTCTTAATCCCAGTTTTACTTAATTCTAGCTAGATTTCTGGCTAGAACCACTGTCTAATTATACAGACTTCTGACTGCTCCCTGGCCCAGATTAATTATGTGCAGGAAGTCTAGCTTTCCCTCTGCTGGCACAAATATTAATCCTAGCCACAATCCTGACCATAATGGGAATATCCTAATTTTGTAATCTTTATATCCTAATTCTGCAATTCTCTGAAGAACCTTGCATAAGACATTTACATTACCCTCTTTTTATCTGGGTAATCCTCAAAGGTTGCAGCAGGTTCCTAACTGTTCCTTGAGTACAACTACTATGACCAGGCTGACTGATCTGTCCCAGAGTTAGTTGTCCCTGTTGGTGCTGTAAGTCATCTTAGCTCTGTGTGCTGTGCATGATTCACGTGGAAATTTAAGTCTTCCATTCCAACCTTATAAAAGCCTAACCTCACAAACTAACAATCTCAGGTTTTCTTGGCTAGGATTAAGGCAAAAACTATCAATATGCCATTCAGGTCTTTTCTATTCTTTGATATGTATATCCCACAAACAAACAGAAGATCTCCAGTTCCTCCTATCCCAAACCATTACTGAGTTTCTGCTTAAGGCTAGAGTTAAAGCCATAGTCCAGCAAATGTGGTCTGCCTCAAAAGTAACCCAAAATCATTACTTTTTACCAGCTCTGACCCTTGTACTACTTCTATGGACAATGTAGGATACTACAACAAATAGCCAACATTAAAGCTAGTTTTCCAGACTCTTCTGTCTCGAGATCTGGATAGTCCTGCCCCTGTACTTAACTAGGCATCCCTACCTGCTCCAGGATCAACTGCAAGTCAACATCTCTATGACAGCAGGTCTTGCATTATCCATTGTTAGTCTTCCAAAATTTGTCGATAAATCTCTCTTCACAGTCTTTTTTTTTCCTCCTTTCCCCCCCATCTTAGTTCTTTCCCCCAGCCTTAATCTCGCTCTACAAAATCCAAACCCATTCTTCTCTTTTACATTAGTGTATCATGTCTTGTAGATCTGTAACTTTGAAGAAATCAACAAACGCATGAAGATCATCCTGTCACACAGTATACATGGAGTTCAAACAAACTTTTGACCTGGTTGTTAGCTGAAAACTCTTTCAGAAAACTGAGCTGCTAAGATAAAATGGAAGTTACTCTTTGGAAGAGGTTACAAGATTATGAAGTGAAGAACAGGAATAATCAATTTTCCAAAAGGGGAAAGGTCACTGATAAAGTGTTATCAAATAGATCTGTACTGTTTAACATAGCCATAAATAATCTGGAAAAAAGGAGTGACTAGTGAGATAATTCAGTCTGATGGTGATAAAGAATTATTTAAGGTAGTTATCACCATGAAGATATAGGGAGAAGGAAAATGGACACTGGCTTTTCTGGCGGCACTGAAGGAGGAATAATAGGACAAGGATGCAATGCTATATGGGAACCTAGTGAGATAATGAGGAAGGATCAACAAGAAAGGAATCAAGGGGATGTGTGAAACATATAAAGCTCAGTATATCAGCTCTGATTAGAGGAGGTGAAGGGAAACCATCTGAAAAACAACACAGGACTGTGAGGAGGTGGGTAGCAGAATTAAACCTATAGAATATAGGAGAARGAAAAGGGTATCAGAAGAGACCTAGCAAATGACCTAGAATATGGTTTTGTGGTGGGAACAATACAGGAGGGATGGGTGCGAGAAGAGGGGGGTGGACCCTCTCTTACACAAGCACTGTGCAGTGTGTAGATGTGAGACAGTGCCATTTGACTTCAGAGCTATGGATCAGTCCCCAGACCTCTTTTCTCCACAACAGTGTATGCTTCATCTTTGTATATATGTTTACACGGGCACACAACTTTCAGCTTCTACAAAACATATATTTATATGCACACTTTTTTTAATTTTTTTTTTTAAATAGGGAAAGGTGTGAGTGTAGGGTGAAGGAAGGGGGAAATGCAGCTGTTAAGTGAAGAATAGGAAAGGACCAGTCCAACTGARGCATTCAGTCCTCCTAGGAGCATGGTGGCCTGGAACTTTGGTCTACTCAAAATGCTAGGACAGGGGGCACATGACATCTGACTAGATCTGGGATGGACAGGAGCCAGTGTAATAGTTTAACAGACAGGGTTGGGATTAAGTTTGGGAATACCAGAATCAGAAGAGCTTGATTTATTGGTGGATTCTGTGAGCTTTGCAGGGTTAAGATGGAGTCATATTCTGGTAAGGCAGAGTCAGCTCTGGGATATTATTTTAAGATTAGAGTTAGATTTGGCATGGGGACAATATGGCATAAAAACTCGTGTCTACTGAAATGCTGAGGTATCCTGAGGGAGAGGGGGACAATAAGGAGGCAGGTGAGCTGAAATCAAATAGGAAAATGAGTTAATTTCTTTTAGATTTGCATATGTCACTTCAGCTCAATTTACCATTTCCATAAAAGCAGATTACCACCATAATTTATGGGTACTTTTCAATTAACAGTCTCTGTGCATTTAACCAGCCATCTGTAAATATAGACATAGAGGTGATATTGAAGCCACCCACACAACACACACTGAATTTTGCTACTCTTTGTACAGTGGAAGCTCTAGAATAATGCTAGTTCTGAAAAGAATAAAAAATATTTTTTCCTGCATCATTTGAGCAACAGAAGAATGAAGACATGTTTGAAAGAATGAAATAGAAGGCTTAATAAAGTCCATCTGGAGACTGAGAAAGAGCTCAGGTAGCTCGCTCCAGGGATGGATTTTGCCTGTTCGGCAATGCATGATGACTTTTCTACCTGTACTTTGCGTCCTCTGAGATAAAGAACTTTTTTTTCTTCCCATGCTGAGTAGAATGTATAGGATGGTTACATTTCATCATACAATGAGATTCCACGTTGTTGTAATTTGATTCTGTTGTAGGTTGTTCACATCCCTTTACCTTTTCTAAATCAATACCCAATCACTGTTCCTTCAGGGGAAAAATTTACAATTCATTAAGGCTTGCTTGAAAGAAGAGCATGAGTTTTATCTCAATAATGTGCATACCAAAGTTCACTGAATCATTTAAATCTTTTTCATTGTTTTCCACTTCTGATGTGATGGAAATATCATTTTGGAGTTGGCAGAGAGCAAGGTAGCAGGACTAAACCAGAAAACCCATTTCTTAAACACATTTTGCAGGGCTTCCTATCTCAACAAAATACTTTTCCATTCTTGAGAAGGTTAATCTTACTGGTGTTAACTTCACAATCACCAACACATGCTTTTATTCATGGGTTGAACCTATCTTTTTCAGTTCTTGTATAGCAGAATCTTTCAATATTCTGAAGTGTCACGACTGTTAAAATAGTGMTGTTTACCTTTCTCCCCATCTATTTCCTGTGCATAAACTGACATCTTCAGCTATCTAATGGGAGAAGGATTTTTTCCTTCTTCAGAGAAGATGGAGCCAGTCTCTTTTAAGTAGTACACAAGTAAAGGATGTGCAGCAATGGACACAAGCTGCCTCAGGGAAAATCCTAATTAGATGCCAGGGAAAATTCTACTTAGACATTAGGAAAAAAAAAAAATAGTAAAGGCAGTCTGATATTGGAACAGGTTGCCTCGAAAAGTTCTGGAAGATGCTTGAAATACTCTGAAATCAATTGGATAAGGCCCTGAGCTAACCTTACCTGATGGCAAATCTTCCCCTCTTGCGTGGTCAAGCCAATGACCTCCTGAGATCCCTTTCAACTTAAATTAATATATGAATCTGAAATACTTACCAAGAAATAATCAAGATGCCTCTGTTGACTGAGAGCTGTCCTCCTTCTCAAGCTGTACTGCCACTATTTCAGTTAGCAAATTACTTTAACTGAAAAAAAGTGCAACATTTTTCAAAGTCTAGGGCTGTTACCTTAAAATTTTATATGTGGAAATATGTTTGTGAAATAGCCTCAAATTGTTGCATACTAAGGCTGTTTAAGCTGATGTAAGTGGTCCCCATCTTCTTAGTCATTGCCACTAATTTGCCAACTAATGTTTTTGTCCTACCACATCTGTTTTTTGCGACTATGTGATTAGGGAACTGAAAAAGATGGTAATTTTTTCAACTGGATGAATCTACGCTGTACTGTCACATGTTGGTAGGAACAAATAGGAAAGATCTAGTCTGAGACTACTTAAAATCTGAGTCCTTCAGTCTATGAAAATACTAAARAATTCACTAAAGTCTTCTTGCCATATTTTGCCTCTGCTGTTGAAATTGCCTTTCTCATGTTGCAAATTTTGATCTAGCAGTGGGACCCAAGTTAGCAACATAGCTGATTCAGGTGTTACATTTGAGGCTATGTCACATATATATTGCCACATATAAAATTATAAGCCTTAAGGGATCAGTCCAATGAAACATAAAATCATATGTGTTGATATACATTTCCATTTAAATCCAAGAATAATTGGATAAATGAAGAAGCTAGGCAGAAATAACATAATAATGAGTTTATCACTCTACACTGTAAATTCTTGAAGCATAAATTAATGTATAAGCAATTATAACCTTCAGGGAGAGGAAATAGAGCACCCTAGGCTCTATTGCCCTTGTCTGGTTTTTGTGGTTTGGCAGTGTGGAGAAGTTGTAGAAAGAAAATCTTGTAAGCTGAGTCCATGCATTTATTTTTAGTTTTATATGAGGCATTTGCTAATGGCAAAATGTCCTTGAGGTTAAGGAGAGGTTTTCTGGCACAGCYGAGTTTCTGCATTCCAATTTTATTATGATGTGCTCTTTGCAATTAATAATAAAACAGTTTGAGAGGAAACAAAGGAAAGCAATGAGACTAGAGAGGCCAAGTTATTAACCCAGTGTTATTCCTCCCCTTATGAGCAACAAATATAGTCTAGGGCACACAGGTACCATTAAGTCTATCCCATAGACCATCTCCTATTTCTCTCTACTGCAGATTTACTTTCATATAACCTCCTTGACTTAAAATGATTTCAAAATGCAAAAGCTGCATGAAAGTGGTACTAGGATGATCAGGGAATGGACAGCCAATCTTTACAGAACAACTTAAAAGAAACAGGCTTGTTTAGCCTAGCAAGACAAGGTCTAATTGCATAGTAGAAACAMATCCAGGGTAAATGCAAGGAAACAAGAGTTAAAGGAAAATGGTAGAAGAGGAGCCAGATGTATTCATTTTTCCATGGGTAAAGTTAGGTTAGAAACTACAGGAAGGTGACTAACCTTCAGAAGGGCATAGGCTTTGGATGTATTTACTAAAGGTGAAATAGCTTGATTGACTCCATTAGGAGACACTGGCCTTGAATCAAGAGGTCCTTCTAATCCATATCCAGGGGAATTCTAGAAGGGTATGGAGTGAGCAGTGTGTGACATTTCTTATCTCTCTCCAGAATCTTTTGCAGTTTAAAGAAGTTTCAGTTTGCATGAGAGATTTTTCTTGCCTTTGATACAATGATGATTATCTGTTTTATGGGGGATGTGATTTAAACAGTAAAATGCCATTCACCACAGGTAATACAAAATGCAAAATTGTATTTAGTTTTGGCAGAAAGATTTTCAGTATGTTCATTTGCCTAAATAAGCCATTATCTCTAGGCCTAAGATAATTTCCCATTTTTTTCTGAAAATTTCAAATTACTTTGAGGGTATTTTTATAGCATAGAGAGAATGCTATTTGTCAGTCTTACTGAGACTGAGCTTGTATAAGTTTCTAAGCTTATAATTTTTTTATTATCCTCCTTTTCTTCTTGCCTCCTTGCCCTTCAATAGGAAAATATGTTTTCCATGGATGTACTGGTAGAATGATTTCTTACTATTTTTAAGCTGGTTTTGCATGGATTGTGTCACTGTCTTGCAGTAGGTTTTCTTGGTGTGTGGCTTGCTATCTTTTGATTAATTTCTTTGTCTCCTGGTTTGTAAACGTGCATTTGTGATCTTTGGGTTGAAAACCTGCCATGAACTTGAACTTTCATCTGCTTTCTAGTCCTTAATTAAGCATATTGACATATTGTTAGTAAGTATGTTAGCTTCCTGTGGAATAGCTGGCAACAGCACTGATTCTGCTTTTGTATTTATTTATAAGGTATTACAGTAGGTGGAGTCATCACTTTGTTCACAGAAATCTTTGTAAATTAGGAAGAATCAATCTCTTTCCATGCAGAGAAACTGTATGATTCCCATTCTCATTCAAAGACACGCTTAGAAGTAGGTAGGGGTGACTGACCTCAAAAGTTTTGGGGAAAATTACCAGGTGAACTTGGTATGTTTTTTGAAGGACTTCAAGAGTAAATGAAACACATCAGGGCAGATTCTCAGCTGGTGTAAATTAGCATCACTCCACTGAAGCAAGTGTAGCAAAAGCAGTTTAACCAACTGACAATCCCTCAGGTTATGCATTTCTTTCTTGTGTTGTTGCTGATTTTGAAATGAGAGGACTCCAAGTGAACTTTTTGAGCAAATTATTCTGCTGGGGGTCAGAGCAGGTCAAGAATAAAAGAAGAGTACAGATCAACTTCAAGCTCTTTCCACATGAGTTATACTCTAATCATGGCCTCATGCGCTCCCAGAACTCGATTCTCTGCAGCCTCTTTTCTGCTCCTGCCTGACCCTGATCTGGAATTAAATTGTTATCAGAATCACTGTAGCATATATTGTATTACTGTGTACAGCAAATAAAAATTGGAAACTTGGCATATTCAAGACTAGGAATCATCTCATCTACCTTAAAGCACTTTCAGAGAGCAGTTCATCTAGTGAAAGCACCATCATCTCCAAAATGCTCCTACTAACAGGACTGCAATTTAATATTAATAAATTCACAAAGTATTAAGACAACATATGATGTAAGCGTTCAGTCTGCAAGTGAGTTAGCTCCTACTAACAGTCCTGATCAGATTTCTCGATTCGGAATGCTGTGCTTTCTCAGATCACTGCCATCCTCAGTGTTCAACCCAACATTGTGGTTTTTGTGGCTTACTCTGTTATGTTTAAAACATAAAGACATTTTAAAAAAAAAGGCAAACTGTTTTTTTTTCCTCTTTGCTGTCTGAAAAACTTTTAAAAAATGATGCTACAAACTTCTGTTCAAACTTAAATCTCAATGATATGAAGTCTGGCAAAACTGTTCTATTTGCCAAAGAGTGGTGGTTTTTGGATAAATAAAACCAGCTTCTAGAAACCTTTTTTCAAAGCAAGTTCATACTTCAATAATTATTTTCATGTAAATAGTTTATAAAACTTAAATACAAACCTGAATTAGGCCTATTTTTCCTCCACCTAGTGCAAGAAACATTTCATAGAACCATAGAATACTTTGAGTTGGAAGGGACCTTTAAAGGTCATCTAGTCCATCTAGGCAGGGACATCTTCAATTAGATCAGGTGGTTCAGAGACCCATCCAACCTTGAATGTTTCCAGGGGTGGGGCATCYGCCACCTCTCTGGGTAACCTGTTCCAATGTTCCACCACCTCATTGTAAAAAAATTCTTCYTTATACCTATATCTGAATCTATGCTCTTTAAAACCATTTCCCTTGTCCTGTCACAAMAGGGGGAATGCTAAAAAGTCTGCCGCCATCTTTTTTATAAGCCCCCTTTAAGTACTGAAAGGCTGCAATAAGGTGTCCCCAAAGCCTTCTCTTCTCCAGGCTGAATAACTCCAACTCTCTTAGCCTTTCTTCATAGGAAAGGCATTTCATCCCCCTGATCTTTTTTGTGGCCCTCCTCTGCACCCGCTCCAACAGGTCCATGTCTCTCTTGTACTGAGGACCCCAGAGCTGGATGCAGTGCTCCAGGTGGGGTCTCACCAGAGCAGAGGAGAGGGGCAGAATCACCTCCCTCGACCTTCTGGCCATGCTTCTTTTGATGCAGCCCAGGATACGGTTGGCCTTCTGGGCTGCGAGCGCACATTGTCGGCTCATGTCCAGCTTTTTATCCACCAATACCCCCAAGACCTTCTCGGCAGGTCTGCTCTCAATCCCTTCATYCCCCAGCCTGTATTGATACTGGGGGTTGCCCCGACCCAGGTGCAGCACCTTGCACTTGGCCTTGTTGAACCTCATGAAGTTCACATGGGCCMACTCCTCAAGCTTGCCCAGGTCCCTCTGGATGGCATCCTGTCCTCAGGCGTGTAGACTGCACCAATCAGCTTGGTGTCATCTGCAAGCTTGCTGAGGGTGCACTCGATCCCACTGCCTATGTCATTGATGAAGATATTAAACAGTACTGGTCCAAATATGGACCCCTGCAGGACACCACTTGTCACCAATCTCCATCTGGACATTGAGTCATTGACCATTACCCTCTGGATGCGACCATCCAACCAATTCCTCATCCCCCAAACAGTCCATCCATCAAATCCATATCTCTCCAGTTTAGAGAGAAGGATGTTGGGGGGGACCATGTCAAAGGCCTTACAGAGGTCCAGAGAGACGACATCTGTAGCTCTTCCTATGTCCGTTGATGTAGTCAGTCCATCTGTTCACTGATATAGTCACTCCATCAGCATGCTTTGTTTCCTATGTTTGCAGCACGCAGAGACCCTGAACCTTGTGTGTGAACTACATCCTTCTGGTAATTATATTTTGTAGGGGCAGGTATCTCCATGTGCAGATGTCACAACAGGTAAAGCCAAAATATCATTCAGGGACATGTCACAACATGATTTCACCAGGTCCTGCTGAATTTTGGAAGGAAAGATGTTGAAATGCCAGGTTGGTCCTTAAAGGACCAAACCAGTCTATGCCACATCTCCCTTCCTTGATCTCTACCCACATGACAGGTGTGTTCAGTAGCTTAATGAAGTTAAACATTTTTGATATTTTATCCATGGTTCAATGATGGGTTTTGCCCCAGGGCTGCAGAGTCTACATGTGTATGCATGCTCATTTCCTGCTGGGTCTGATGGCAGAACCAGACTGCCCTAGTTCCTCTCCTTCTCAGAGACGACACTCTTTAACACTAATCAGACACTTCTTTGTGTGAGATTAGTTTAAAAATTAACTAGTGTAGTGGTTTAACCCGGCAGGCAGCCAAATGCCACACAGCCGCTTGCTCACTCTCCCCCCCACCCCRCAGCGGGACGGGGAGAGAATTGAAAAAAAAATTCACGGATTGAGATAAAGACAGTTTAATAGAACAGAAAAGAAAGGAATATTAATAATAACAATGGTAATAATAAAATAATGATACAATATACAAAATGAGTGATGCACAATGCAATTGCTTACCACCTGCCGAGACAATGGCCAAAACGATTGCTGCTTCCTGGACACCCTCCCCCCCCCATTCATATACTGGGCATGACGTCACATGGTATGGAATACCCCGTTGGCCAGCTGGGCTGGCTGTCCCGGCTATGGACCCTCCCAGCCTCTTGTGCACCTGGCAGAGCATGGGAAGCTGAAAAGTCCTTGAGAAGTAGATTACCTAGCAACAACTAAAAACATCAGTGTGTTATCAACATTCGTCTAATACTAAATCCAAAACACAGCACTAGGAAGAAATTTAACTCTATCCCAGCCAAAACCAGGACGACTAGTCAGTGTGTTCATATCTCTCCTTTAAATAATGCATGTATTTACCTTAATTTCTGTTTAAAATACTCTTCTATTAAAGTATAATCTGCTAGAAGAGTCTACTCTATAGTAGAGTACTTCTATTAGAGTAACAGTGGGAAGCTATGCAACATAACCATCCACTAATAGCTATTAATTATTCTGTAAATTAAAGCTATGAGCAGGATTGTTGTTGCATGCATGTGGTAAGAATATGGTAAGAAATAGAAAGTTCATGTCTTACAGTGAAATAAGGCTCTTTCCCCCCCAGCTCCTCTCATGACCCGGCCTGAACGGACCGGGGGATTGTAAAGGTTTYGGAATTCCCTTGGGCTAAATTAAGGTGAAACGACACCAAATGATCGGTTAAGTGTTTTATCTAAGGCAGAAGCAAGCTGAACTGGGAAAGCATGAAAATAAACAACCCGAACTTAGAAAGCRTAGCGGTAGGCAATGTGGGATCTATTAAAGCATTTAGAAGAACACGAGGAAAGAGAGGAAAAGAGAGAAGGAGAGAGAGAGATAGAGAGATATCACCACCCTTGGATCCCACGATGATGATGATGATGACGGGTGCAGCAATCCTTTGGTGGTGGGTGCGTGCCAGTTCCTTGGGTTGGTGTCTTTTTATAGTCGTCCCCTACCTCTCAGTTACATCAGCCACGTAGTTTCTAGAACTTTTCACACAGGCACTGTGTGGAGAAGGGTGGTTGTGAGGGGACTTTTGGGTGGTCTTCAGGTGGTTGCGAGCCCCTTCCTCAGAAAAACTATGTATGACCTTTTGCCATACATGGTGAGATGTCCGGCTTGGGCAGAACACGGAGCTGCGCACGCTCCGGCACGCCCTGCCTGTCCTGTGTTATSCGACTCCTCATTTGCACCTTATCRCTGCTGTGCAGAACCCATTCGCCACAATGTTTGAGGCATCAACTTCACATTAACTCTTTCAGTCTCTCACGCCATCCCGTGACTCAAACATTGTCTATATAACCTTCGTCCAAGAGTGGTGACTCTCACATAAGGGATAGAGGATAGAGAAGATGAAAGTGGCAAAATTATACATTTTACAATAGRAAGGCCAATCATTAAAAACAAGAACCCACAGCCCAACGTCATAGCAATACTTAAAATCAATTTCCCCAAAGAGTAAGTCCCAGTGAATTCAGGAGAGAGGTGAATCAGGAGCCAGGGCTCCAGCCGTTAAACCAATCCTTCAGCTGCACTGCTTGGAAAATCTCCCTGGTTTGCTCCGACACTTCTTCCATCTTCTTTTGAGCTTCTTCTATGGCAGTGGTTGCATTGTGTATGGTGAGGCAGCATTCTCCATTGGTGAGATTTAATATTCCACATACCCCCTGCTCTTTTAACAATAACATATCTAAAGCTAGTCTGTTTTGTAAAGTCATTTTAGACACCTGTTGAATCTGTACATTCACTTACCCCAAAGCATAATGGGTCCAATTGCTTAAGATGTGTATTTGCCAGGTCAGGTTTTCTAAGACAAACTGGTGTCTTTTAAGGGTTACATGTGGGGTAAATATATTTTCTAACATTAAAGATGTTTTCATGCCCCAGGTATAATAATCAGATACTTGGACTGCATACACCGCCCATTCGGGTCGTGCTTGAGGCCCGTTATTTTCTCGGCGTCTTCTGTTTTGATGAGGCATTGAGGAATGGAACACCCTACAAGGACACATCGTAGGAATTCCTATTCCACACCGTAATCCAGCATGTTTTCTCACATTAAGATGGGAATATAGTTTTCCATCTGCACATCCTCATAATGTTCCTTGGGGGGCAGGATACCATGCTGTAAGACATTGATACTTGTATCATCTCTGGGTACTCAGGTCCTCATCCACATTTTCCAGTGTTCCGGACCATGGCTTGTGGGAATACCGCACCTAAGGGTGATTCTTCCCGTTTTCCAGGTTCCTTTATACCTTTTGTCCGAATTTCAGAAACCCCAGGAAGGGTATCCCCAGCAAGTACACATATCTCGTATAAGGGTTCGGCATAYCGCGTTTCAATAGGGGTGCTCAAAAGGTTCTATTTCAGGAGGTGGAGGCCAGTAGGGGATTTGGGTGCATGATATTCTATCGGGATCCCTACAGTGAGTTTGGTTCTACCGTTTACCTGAGGCACCATGTATATTCATCAAATCTTCAGGACAAGGAGATATTCGCCACTTAAGCGGAGCCCCATCGGGAGGAGTGTATGGATCACTTATATCCCATCTATAGCATGTTTTGTTCCAAAGATTAGTTCATTTTACCAGAGGAATTTGATAAAATGCATCCTGATTCATTCTCCAATCCCCATTAAAATTAAAAGCATTGTTATGTTGACTCTTGAACAGGAGATTTTACTCTGCCCCACGTGCAGTTGGTGGTGCAATTACTAATGACCGTGTACAATTCACCTTCCAGCGACTTGGAGAGGTTAAGGTTAACCATAGAGAAGCCAATATCTTCTTCTGAAGATTTGGGAATTGGGACACAAACTCCTTGATTAGTGTGATTCCAGACACGCACAAATCCTTGAATTAATTCCCAGGCAAGGTTTGGAGGCTCATTTCCTCTCCCCTCAATGAGGATGGCAAAGGTGAGGAAAAGGGTTTTCCAAGGCATTGTGCTCTACTATAGCATACAAAAGCAACAAAGAGAATTACACAGATAATACAAATAACCACTAGGGGTAATAATATAAACATATGGTCTGTCTGTGACAACCTGGAAGATACACAGAACAGGAGCAAAACAAGTTTAAAAGGATGTTACAATCCATCTAGTATTGACTCGATGGTCTCTTCCATGGGCATCGGTGGCTATCCAGGCATAGAGGTTAAGTGGATTTTTTAAGGTTAAGGGTACCTCCCCTGCTGTTGGTAAGTCTACCAAAACAGGTTGCCCTGGGTAGTGGAGTRGTTTCACCGAATCTTTCTTTTCCTTTTTCCCCGGGAGTAGGGAGGGAGGTTTGGGGCAAAATGCGGTGAGCCTGGGACATCCATTGACCCCCAGCAACTATTCCCTTTTGCTATGTCATCGGGGAGTCATGCAGGCCATCCGGAATCATGGGATCTAAGGACACGTTTCAGCAATCCATTTGTTCTTTCCACTATCCCATTAGCTTGAGGATAGTAGGGGGTATAAAATATCCATTGTATTCCSTCGCCTTTTGCCCATTCCTGAACCACCCTGGCAGTAAAGTGGCTACCGTTATCTGATTGGATCGACTGGGGTTTAGGTGGGTAACTAATCCATAGGTTCAACCCTTTCACCATGTTGTCCCCAGTTGCTCTCGTGACGGCCTCAGCCTGGGTAAGTCCCGACACCCCTTCCACCCCGATAAGAACATATTGTTTCCCATCTGACTTCTTAAAAGGTCCTATGTAATCAATTTGCCAAGTCTCCCAGAGTTCCTTCCTGCTCCATAAGTGGAGAGGGAGTTCCTACAAKGGATGCCTTTCTAATYGGGGACGGCACTGACTACAAGCAGAAATGACCCTATTACATAGCTCCCGAGTAACAGGCCAACCCCTGCCACCGTCTTCTTTGAAAAGGTCTTTAACTCCTGAATGGCCACGTTTCACGTGTAACCACGCTAACGGGTGTTCCCACTTTTCTTCTTCAGCTTCTGYTGCCAYTGTAGCTAGACGGGTTAGCGAATCTACTTGATTATTCCAAATGTGAGCTCGGTGATTCCCTTTTTGGTATACAGCTACCCATCCCACCAAGAAAGTCCCCTGTTCCCGTAGCTCAGTTATTACAGGGGTAATGCCCTCCTAAGAGGTAATTGCTCCTAAGAGGAAGGCATAGGGTTTCACACTGACTATCTTTGAAGGAGGCAGTGCAGGCGCCAACTGTAAAAGTCTTACCGAAGCCACAGGGAGTCYGAACTTCCATTCCCTTCCTTTTGAGTCTACCCACACTCTCCCGTTCAATAAATCAAGCCCTAAAATGTTTGTTGGTAAGGTCCCTAGGATCATAACAGCCTCTGTTGCAGCTTTTTCCCCAGGTAACCAACACTCAACTTGAGCTGTGGGTTGCGGTTTTGAGTTTCCAAAGGCATTTGTTACCCAGATTTGTTTCTTATCAGCAATTATGCATTGCACTTGACTTTATCTGCCCGCAGGGCTGACATCTGTGCTCCAGTATCTACCAAAAAGGTGACTGGAGWCTTAAAGGRGCCCAGGGGAAAAGTAATCAACAGGTGCCCTTTGTCATTTTCTGTGAGCCTTCTTAAATAGATCCACCGYCCATCCCCCGGCTCACTTCYTGGGGATGGCAGAGGGGGTTTCCCGACTCYGTGACGTTCAAATCAATTAACTCATTCTCCCGRGGAGCGGATGAGGTTATAATTCCGCGTTCCCAGGATGAGAGAGAGAGATCCCTGGGGTTTGAGGGGGATGAGGCCCCCTTTATTTTGTCCCAGCCTTTCACCAAACTTTCCAGGCTGGGGGTGGGTAACCTGTCCGTCACCTCTCAGGGCATCCCCTTTGAGAAGCCCTCTGTCCATAGTATATATCCTTTACTGTCGSGAGGTCACATCGGCCTTGCTGGGTAGGGCTGGGAATTGTGTGAGGGCTTAGCTTTTATTCCCTCATTCCCTTCCGCCCTCCTAAAATCTGCTTTGGATTTTGTCTCTCCCTGACC